>JAVJIF010008012.1:0-106576 GCA_038442645.1 Agave tequilana | reverse complement strand
ACTGGGTCTGAACTCAAAATATATATCTACTAGTCTTCTAATTAGTCGACTATCGACTATCCTTAAAATTAGTCGACTAGTCTGTGCATCCAAGTCTCAAAGTAACATGTTATATACACTATATACACATCACTACTAGACCCGACCCCGATTCAGTTCGAACTTCTGAACTGAATCGGGAACCACCATTCTGGAACTGGAACCGGCCACCGCCTCTTGTTCCGCGGTTCCAAACTGAATCGGAACTGGCCAGGGAGCCGGTCGGTTCCAATTTCTGAAGTTCGTAACCTGGAGCCGCCAGTTCTGGTTCTGCACCGACCGTTCACGATTTTGTACTGACAGTTCATGACTCTTAACCGATTTTTATTGTTTTTTTGTATCTGCCATTCGGCTTTTGAGCCGAACGACCCTATAAAAATTTTCTTTTTAAGCCGTCCCTCCTGCGACCGGACCAGATGAGCTTGGCCTTTTAAATTTAGGAATATTTTTGCTGGGCTGAGCTTGAGTGGGCTCCATCCCTCGGTCCCTCTCCCTCCAAAGGTCCAAGAGAGGCAGGAGAAGGAGAGATTTTTTTTATTATTTTAATTTTTTAAATATTATTTGTAATCTATAAATAAGACCCAAGTTCTCTATTCTCCACACCAAATCAACTTATAAATTCAAATCCCTCTACCAAATCTCTCTCCAAAATCTCTCTTCATAATTCTCTACAAAATCTCTTCATAAATTCTTTCTCCACAATCTCTCTACAAAGTGTGGAAACAAAGTGAAGACTTTATGAAAATAACGACCACAGAAACGGAAGGAAGCGATTTAGGTAAAGTAAGGAATTGAGGTAAGAAAAATATGTGGTTTTGATTCCTCTAAACCCCAGGGTATACATAGGCAACATTATGGTGAGGATTAAGTTCAAACCCGCTTTTTTTAATGATTTTGTTATATTTATTTAGATATTAAATTAGTAATAATTGAAAATAATTATGTTGAAATGTAATCACTTAAGTTTTTTTATTTTGTTTTTTTAACTATTTCGAAAAAAATTGAAATCGACAAATCACTTATCGGTTTTTTTTAAAAAAAAGGATTAGATCGGGATCCGGAACTGTCCATTAAGGGTCCTGTTTTGGAACTGGCGGCTCCGCATTCGGAACAGCCAGTATCAAACTGCGGTCAAGCCAGTATACACACACACACACAAAAAACACACACATATGGGCCGTTGAGAGTTGTGGTGTAGTGATTAGGCTTGACCACAGTTTCGATACTGGCTGTTCTGAATTCGGAGCCGCCGATTATGTGTGTGTTGTGTGTGCGCGTGTGCGTGTGTGTGGAGATAGACTTGTGTTCTTCCAAAAGGATTCGAGCTCGAGTCCTTCCCACTCAAATTCAACTCTCCGACATTCGAATACAAGATCCACTCCGTTGAAATTGATCTATATTATTTCAAGTATTTATAAACAAAAATCAAGTGGTTTGAATACTTTTTTCAAACCATCAAGCGGTGCAAAATGGACGGCCGAAAGTAGTGAGTTGGTTAGATGAGTTGGTTAGATCTATGCCTTTAGACATATAAATTCTCGATCCGACTATTTCATTCTCGATCCGGCCATTTCATTATGATCTAAACGTTTAAAAAAAACCTTACAAATCAATTTTATAAGGTTTCAAATGTTCTACACCATTAAACTAACCAACTCACTATTTAGGCCGTCCGTTTTCCCTACCTGATGCATGAGCAAAAAGTATTCAAAACACTAGATTTTTTATTTATAGATACTTGAAATAATATAGATCAACTTCAACGGAGTGGACCTTGTATTCAAATGTCAGATGTTAGTATTTGAGTGGGAAGTGTTCATTCTCAAATCTTTTTGGAAGGACACTAGTTTCTATATATATATATAGACGCACACTTTTATTTATCAAAAATTTTAATAATACATATACATTTTCATTTTCATTATGATCTAAACATTTAAAAAAACCCTATAAATCAATTTTTGCTAGGTTTCAAATATTCTATATCGTTAAACTAACCAACTCACTATTTAGGCGGTCTGTTTTTTCTTACCTGATGCATGAGCAAGAAGTATTCAAAACACAATTTTTGGTTTACAGATACTTGAAATAATATAGATCAACTTCAACGAAGTAGACCTTGTATTCAAATGTCGAATGTTGGTATTTGAGTGGAAAGGATTGTTCCTCGAATCTTTTTAGAAGGAAACAAGTACACATATACATTTTTATTTATCAAAATTTTTAACAATACATATACATATACATTTATATGTACATCCATACATGAAAATAACATGAAATAATCTCATAAAATTTTCTGGGTGTTACAGGTCGAGCACGGCCCGGCCCGGCCCATTTGATATCCCTAGTTCCCTGAATTTGAGAATCTCTCCCGCAACCAAATTCTGACTTCTAATTTGTCTTGGTGAAATAAGTGTTGGTGATCACGCGCTGACATTATCAGAAAATCTCTTTTACTTACCCAAGAAATTCGGAGCAGCAGGATGATTGTAACCTTTTAATTATTACTCGCAGCAGAGATCTTGGAGGACTATTTATGCAGCAGTATTGCTCAAGACACAGCGCCCGTGGGCTGTAATCAAGGATCAAGTATCAACGACTAAAGCAACGTGACAATGGATGAAGTTAAAATCAATGCAGATGCTCTTGGCGTGAGAGAGTGCTGCTTGTGCTGCTGCCATTTATCGCAATCACAGGTCTCTGCAGACCCTGAAGCTGCTGAAGGTGAGGCCTTTCTGCTTGGGCTCGAGCTCGCTCGAAATGCTAGTGACAGTACGTGCATTATTGAGAGCGACTCCAATTTACACCACCTTGGAGGATCGCTTACAATCTCAAAAAAAAAAAAAAAAAAAAAAAAAAAAAGAGCAAGGTGACAAATTGAATCCACGATTTGCAGCTTTACATCAAATTAGTCCAACCTTTTTGTCCAATTAAGAAGGGGAAATTGGAAGAGAGAATAGAATGATTCAAGTAATCTGGCGGGGGATCAAAAGTTGGAATTTTAAAAACTTGAATAATTATCAGAATAAAATAATAGTTAAGAGATATTTAATTACTATATTAGGCGGGACTGCTTGGATTTTCTCATTTATCCAACACTGGCCTTCTTTTTTCTATTTTGAAGATATGAGCAATAAAGTCACCCGAAATTAATGGCAAAAGATGAGAGAAAAAGAAACGCTGACATTGCTTATATTCGTCAAGAAGGAGATTGTTCTACCCAAAACTATACGAGTGAGACCTATTGGAAAATTTTCAGGCTAGTTTTAATATTATATTTTCATTTAATGAAAATAAGCATAATTTGGTCAGTTTTGGCATAATTGCAGCATATCACATACCTTGTTGTTGAAAAGAGAAAAATATTTCATGAAGACTTTCCTCAGTTGCGATACCCAATACCTCCGTCTTAGAGTTTCTAAATTTATAATAAAAAAGTGTTGTGTGGAGGAGGAAAAGTATTCAAAATACTTGAATTTTGGTTTATAAATACTTGAAATAATATGGATCAACTTAAATGGAGTGGATCTCGTATTCAAATGTCAGAGGGTTAAATTTGAGTGAGTTTCAAGAATTTGGCCTCGAATTCTTTTGAAAGAACACAAGTCTATCTCCTATTAAAAATTATGATAATTTTATAAACATGGAAAGTCGTGGCATTCTCATCGCATGTAATAATCTTATTAAAAGACAAAATGAAGCATGATAGCGCACTGCCCCTTGATTTTTATGAGCTGTTTACTGATCTACTACTTTGTTATATTTTTATAACTTTTATAGTAGAATAAAAGAATATTTTGTGAAAGAGAGGATATAAAATCTAGTAGATTGAGTTTTTTTAAATAATTGGAGTAGAGAGCGGGTGGTCGACTGGTGTGCACAGAAGCAGCAGTAGCAGAGCAGCGAAGACAGGATCGCGCGGTCGACTGACATGAGAACTGAAAAGATAAGGAGTCAATCAGTCGACCGCCCGACGGTCGACCAACAGAGCGCAGCGCAACAGATTGTTGTAACAGTCGACCACATGTGGCACACAAGGCGCTCACAAGTCAGTCGGTGGACCACCCGGTCAATCGACCAGAATGTTGATTTTGCGACAGCACAACTAGCAGTCTACTGCCCAATCGACCGCAAGTTGGGTCTGCCAGTTTTCAAATTAGATTCTGACATTGATTTTGATCCGATTTCAGAGATTTTGATTTTTTTTTCTTCGTGAATTCTCTGACTATATATTGAGAGGAGTCATAGCCTTATTTATAACTTGTTTTGATGATTTGATTAATAAAATCTGTCGCTTTTGTCTCGAGAACTTAGGCAATTTGTTGCACCTTGTTAAATCTCGTATTCTTTACTTCATTTTCTGTTCGTGTATTTCTGATTGATCTTCGTAATTCTGATAGTTGTCTTTGAACCTCTGGAGGACTCAACAGGTGACATCAGAGCTTACGGGTTTATTGGGATTGGTGGAGTAGATTGTCTTCAGAAATCCAATCTAGGGTTTCGTTTGGAGGTAAAGTTTCGATCTTTATCTATTTGGATCTATTTTCACTGATTAGTTTTCACAATTATGGTTTGGTTTTCTGGAGAATATGGCCAAAGTCAATCAATCAACAGCGAATACAGTTACTTTTCACCAATGAAGAATAATGTGGTGAAGTTCGATGCACGAACAATTTCTGTATGTGGAGATGCGAGATGATAGATGCGCTGACCGCATCAAACTTGAAAGACTCATTTCTATATGACAAGAAATCAAAGAAGATCTCGGAGAAAGATGGGACAAGACGAACCGGACGGCGTGTGATATCATCAGATCTTGTGTAACACAGGATCTGAAGTATCATATGATGACAGAAACTTTCGCCAAAAAGATTTAAAAAATCCTATAGAGCAAGTATTTGACGAAGATCATCGAGAACCATTTGCATCTCAAGAGGAGGCATTACCGCTTCTAGTTGAAAAAGGAAACTTCCATCGGTGAGCACATGAACAATTACACGAAGTTTCTTGTAGACATAGCTAATGTAGATGACGTGACCAAGGAAGACAAGGCGTTAATCCTGTTGAGTTCTCTTTCGGATGATGATTATGGGAATTTCGTTCTCACCCTTATCAATGGTAAGTAATCACTTACCTACAATGATCAGGTGTCAGCTGCTTTTATTAAGAAGGAAGGATAAGAACTCCTCCAACAGCACATCCACAGAGGCATTGACTGTATGAGGAAGGATTTCCAATCGAAAGGGAAAAGGCGATCGTGAGAGATTGGAGATTGAAGTCAATGACTAGTTTGAAAAAAAAAATAGTGTGCTTTCTACAAAGAGGAAGAATATTAGAAAGTTGATAATCCGAAGCTCAAAAACAGGATGGCGTCGATGCTGGAAGCACAGGTGAAAAGTTCATAGGTAGATGGCTTGGATTCTGATTCATCCATTGTTTTGCTATCATTACCCTACACTTTGCTACTCAGATGTCTCTGAGTGGATATTGGATATGGGCGCTATCTATCATGTTTGTCCCAAGCAAGATTGGTTCACTAGCTTTGAGAAGTTAAATGGTGGTTTGATGCAGATGGGTAACAGCTCTGCCTGCAACATAAATGGAGTATGTACAGTTCTTATCAAGATATTCGATGGATAGTGAGAGGGCTGAAAGATGTGAGATACGTTTCACAGATAAAAAAGAAGCTTATCTTAATTAGAGCTTTAGAAACACAAAGTCTAAAGTTTTCTGGTAGAGACGGAGTTCTCAAGATGGTCAAAAGCTCTATGGTGGTGTTGAAGGGTGTCAGGCACAACAAGCTCTATTACTTGAAGAGTAATACGGTTATAAGACATCTGACTATTTCAGTTGTTTCGGATAAAAACTCAACCAAGCTATAGCATATCAGGCTTGGATATACATGTGAGAAGAATTTGTAAGCTCTTGTGAAGGAAGGATTGTTGAAGGGTGTGAAGACCTACAAATTGAAATTTTTGTGAACACTGCGTCATTGGCAAGAAGTCCAAGGTGAACTTTGACACCACTATTCACCGCACAAAGGGGATTATTGATTACGTTCACACAGATGTTTTGGGAACCTACCAAAATGGTATCACTTGGAGGTATGCATTACTTTGTGTTATTTATTGATGATTTCTCTAGACGTTATTGTGTGTATACCACAAGAAACAAAGGAAAAGTACTAAATTTGTTTGTGGAGTAAAAAAAACATATGGAGAAACACACAAGAAGTAGGATCAAGGTACTCCATTCAGATAATTATGGTGAATAGACAAGTGACCCATTCCTACAGTTATACCATGATGAGGGCATAAAGAGACACTTCACAGTTAGAGAAACACCGCAATAAAATAGGGTAGCTGAGAGGATGAATCAGACCTTACTGGAGAAGGTTACTGTATATTATCAAACTCTAGATTGTCGAAATCATTTTGAGCTAAGGCATGATGTATGCATACTGTCTCATCAATTGGTTGCCATTGTCTGCGATTAGAGGTAAAACTCCCATAGAGGTTTGGTCTGGGGAAATTGTTCAAGATTATAACTCACTTAGGATATTTGGATGTCATGCCTACTATCACATCAAGGAAGACAAGATGATCTTAGAGTGAAGAAAAGAGTATTTTTGGGGTTTAAAAGAGGCGTCAAAGGCTACAAAATATGGTACCTAAAAGGCAAGAAGACCACTTTGAGCAGGGATCTCACTATGAGGCTTCAATGATGAAGCTTACTGACTCTTAATAGGTAGAGAGTAAGAAGACCAAAAAGGTATCACAGTAGGTAGGAGTAGTGCTATTTCACATACTCCAGACAGTTCAGTATCGTTCAAGATTCCATCGACAGTGACACGGGATGAAGATCATGTAGCCGATGAGAATACTGAAGACATTGAGTATCAACAATAGGTTATAGGTCAGGTCCAAAATTCTATAGCAAATAAACAAGGATGATCCACAAAAGCCTACATGACTCACTACAAATATGATTATGGCTTATGCACTCCTAGTTATTGAAGATGTGATTCCATTTACATATGGAGAAGCAAAAATCAGTTTTGAGTCTGAGATGTGAAAAGAAGCCATGTGGGAGGAGATGAATTCTCTTCATAAGAATGACATTTAGAAATTGTCAAAATTACCCAAGAGGAAGAAGGCCATTAGTTGCAAGTAGGTGTATGCAAAGAAGCAATGACCTCAGGATGGAGTTACTATTCACTACAAGGCCATATTAGTAGTAAAAGGCTACGTGCAGAGAGAAGATATTGATTACAACGAGGTATTTTAACCCGTTGTAAAACACTCTTCCATTCATATATTGTTGGCATGGTGGCGCTGTACGAAGTGGAGCTAGATTAGCTCGATCTGAAAACCACTTTTCTCCATGGTGATCTTGTTGAGGGGATGGTGATCTTGATGACTCAGCTAGTGAGATTCAAAGCTGCATGAAAAGAGAATATCGTTTGTAAGCTGAAAACTCCTTATAAGGGCTAAAGCAATCACCAAGATAATAGTACAAGCGATTTGACAATTTTATGCATGACAAAAATTACACAGAGAGTAAATATGAACCATGTGTTTACTACAGCAAGTTGCTAGGTGGAGAGTATATGCTTATTGCTTTTAAGAGTAGATCAATAATTGATAAGTTGAAAAAACAGCTGTCTTTCAAATTCAAGATGAAAGATCTAGGTGAAGTAAAGAAGGTACTTGGCATAGAAATTGAAAGAGACAGGGTTAATGGCAAGGTTTGCTTAACACAGAAAATGTATTTACAAAAGGTACTTCAGAAGTTTAATATCAATGGCGATGCAAATTCTATAAGTATATCGTTGACCCCTCACTTCAATCTTAGGGCTACTATGTCTCCGACTACAGTTAAAGAACTTGAGTATATGTCTCAGTGCAGTGAATAGATTTATATATGCTATGTTATGTACAAAGCCCAATTTGTCACAAGCCGTCAGTATGGTCAACAGATACATGCACGATCCCGGTGAGGGTCATTGAGAGGTTGTGAAGTGGATTCTACGGTATATCAAAGATATTATAGATGTTCGTTTGGTATATGAGAAAGATATAAATGATAAATAAGAGTGAACGAGGTATGTGGACTCCGATTATGCAGGAGACCTTGACAAATACCGGTCTATGATAGGATATGTTTTCACATCGTCCCAAGCACTAGTGAGTTAGCACTCAACTTTATAGTCTATTGTCGCTTTGTTGATAACTGAACCTGAGTATATGACAATGACAGAGGCTATAAAGGAGGGCATTTAACTTCAAAGGTTTCTTGATAATTTGGGGATCAATCAGAATCAGTTGAAGATTAGGATCAATTGAAAATCAATTGTGATAACATGAGTGCTATCTATTTGGTGAAGAACCAGGTCTATCATGCACGGACGTAGCACATCGACGTCAAGTTTCACTTTATTAGGGAGATTATTAAAAAATGTCATATGGTGCTTAGGAAGATTCACACGAAAGAGAATCCAACAGACATGCTTACTAAGATGGTTCTGGAAGCAAAGTACAACCATTGTAAGAACTTCCTCCACATCCTTCCAGCTTTTTAAGTTCAGTGGAGCTCATTTGAATGAACTACGTGTGGCCTAATCCCCTGGGTAGGGAGTACGTAGGCAGCCGTAATGATGTAGCCTGTTTGCTGAGTTAAAATGGTGATTCATTGGTGTTCAGCTCAGATTTGAAAATTTTTCACCGAGGTAGAGAATTGTGAGAGAAAGGATCTAAGATCAAGGAAATTGAGTTTTTTAACTCATTGATCAATCGATCGCTCGGTCGACTAATTGCACAACAGTAACAACAGAGCAGTAGAGACAAGGTCGGTCGACCGACGTGCACAACTAAAAAGATAAGGATTCAGTCGGACCGACCAATAGAGCGCAATGCAACAGATTGGCGTAGCACTGCCTTTTAACTCGTATATTGTTGTAGTGATAGGTCGACTGTGCGGTTGATCGCATGTAGCATACAAGGCGCACACAAGTCAGTCAGTCGACCGCCCGGTGATTTGATTAATAAGATCTCTCTCCCTTCTGCCTCAAGGACGTAAGCAATTTACCGAACCTGTTAAATCTCGTGTCCTTTACTTTGTTTTATGTTTGTACGTTTGTTATTGATCCTGGCAACTCTGATAGTTATCTCTGAACATCTGGAGGACCCAACATAGTTCTCATGTCCTGAATCACGACCTTTAGTCGCCTTCTTTTAGTGTATCGACAAATAGAAATATGACGGGAAGGGTAGATAGAATCCTCTCTATAAGGTCAAGATTATCATTATGTTTAGGTTAGGTTTTGTGATCACAGATGTCACAATTAAAGGGACCAAGATTTCTTGGTGGAAGATGAAGTTTAGATGCCCGCTGACAACAACCGGATGTAGTCCTGCATCGGCCTTATTCATTTATTTGCGAGCCGCCGCACATGCTCATAGGATTTACATGCATTTCTATCTCTTGCGTGTGGATGGGGGCTTTTGTGGCTCTGGATTTTACTATTTTCTCATAGTTGATATTTATATTTATATTAACGCACTCATGATCGTTAAACATTCTCCAGTGAAACGCAGAAGGCTTTTGCGACCCTTTATCTCACTTGAAAAAACTCACTCTCACTATACTCAGGTACTCAATAAGCAAAACAAAGACCTGGATTAAAAACCTAGAATCAGATAAATAAAACCCAAACTTTAGAGCACTACTCATCATCACAACATCCCCAATTCCTATAAAAGGTTACATTCAATACTCATCCAACCCCTATTCAATGCCCACATGACACCCAGCATAAGCTCTCTCTACCCTATTAAAAACAACCCCCAACAAATACCAAGAATCCTAGGAATTCAAAACTAAACCTATAGCTCCCATCTCCCCATTCCCATAAAAAGAGAGAGAAAAAGAAAACCAACAATGGGTAGGACTAGTACTAGGAACCAACCCTTCAAATCTCTCTTCAAGCCAAGAAACCCCAAGCCCTTCTCTTTAAATTCCTTCCCCTCCCCTTCTCCATGGGCCTGGCCTTCTTGTAAGCAACCAAAGACCCTCTCCTTCCGACTGATAACCGACGAGGCCGACGACAACGGCAACTACTTAGCCTATCTGGACTCAACCGACTCCTGCTTCACAACCTCGTCAGCATCCTTCGATTCAGAGAGCTTCACCACCTCCGATTGCTCCGTGGAGGCGGCCATGCAGGCAATGAGCTCCAACAGGCTGTTCTTCGACGGCCGGAGCAGCAGGAGCTCGTCGATAGCGGAGAAATGCTCCAGCAACAAAGAAGTTGAAGTACCCGGGGTTCCTTTTGAAGGGAGTGTCGCGGTCGAGATCGAGTCTGAGGACCTGTACCGGGACTTCTTGGAGTCGATGAAGGAGATGGTGGAGGGCAGTGGGGAGGTGAAGAAGGACCTGGCTTGGTTCGAGGAGATGCTGGAGTGGTACCTGAGGATGAACAAGAAGTGGACTCATGAGTTCATTGTTCGAGCTTATTGGGACTTGCTCTCTGAGATGATGGCCTCCTCCTCCTCTTCCTCTTGTAATAATTATACTATTAGTGGTGTGCTTCCTTCTTCTTGTTCATCTTCATCATCTTCTTCTTACGTTTCTTGCTTGTCTGAGATTAATGAGGAGGTGGAGGAAGAAGGAAACAGCTGAAAATCGGAGTGTGGTGTTTGTCTTTCGGGTAATTTCTGTTGACGTGTTTTAATTATTGTAGATAATTAATTTAGTGTTTTTGATAAATAAATGATTACTTACTGAATTTGAATTGAAAATTTCTTTTTCTGCCCGCTTCTTTGCAAGAGACTAACACCACTGGACTTCCTGAACAAGGAACTACGTGTAGTATTAGTCTTGTATAGAAAATGTATAGTTGGTAAACGTGTTGGTTGGTGAAGTATTTCTCATTTGAATTTGATTGTATGTTCAATATGTATGTACTGTATAAAGGTTAGTTTTCACAACTTGCGTGTTGATGGGCATGATGAGCAAAAATTCAGTTGTAACATGGGAATGGAGACAATCCAACAGGTAGCACAGATAGTGATTGTCTTCAGCTAACTTCTTTTGGGATATTTTAAACAGTGTAATTAGGTTAGTTGTTTTGATAAATAAATAAATAATTACTTTTCGAATTTGAAATGAAAATTTATTACACATTTTTCTAGACAAAACTAACACCAGCGACTCTCCTAAATGATATTAAATTTTCCTGATAACAAGAACCAACATAAAATATATAAATCGTAAAGCACGAAGTTAAAATATTTCTCATTTGAATCTGAAATGTGCATTGGATGTGCGTGCTGCATAAGAGTTGGTTTCCACAACTTGTGTGTTGATGGCATGATGAGCTAAAATCAGTTGTAACTTGTAACACGAGGAGGGGGTAGACAGCATCCAGCAGGTAGGACACGTAGCGGTTGTGAGATAAATAACCTTACGTGAGCAAGTGTCTGACATGGCAGTCTAGTTGGATGAACAGCAAGAGGACAAGTTGATGACGTGGATGCCAGTATATAAACACATGGTAGCTTGTGGTGGTCACATAGTTGTGGTCCATGTATACGTACGGTTGCTCAAATATGACATAGGGTACAATGTAGGAGTGGTCACATAGTTGTGGTCCAACCCCGCAAAATTGTGTTGATGTTGCTTTTGGTGCTTGGGGTTGGGTTCTATTTTCTCCTCTTAACTCTTGTTTTTGACTCTCAGAGGAAGCGGTATTAAACAATTACTGTACTCTCGAACAAAAATAAGATTCTAACACAGTCGGGGAGATGAGAAAGTTTTTCTCTGAAATTTTAGTTATTGGAGTTTAAAAAAAAAAAGAAAAAAATCTGCTACAATTTATTCAACAGGGGCTTATGTAAGTTTTCTTATAAAAGAATCCTAAGAGTATTCAAACTTGAAATATAAATCCTAAAAACAACTTAAAGTTTAATGAAAAGAAACATAAAATAAAAGATTTAAAAGATTTGTCATATGGTGTAGAGTTTTTTGAGTGTCTGGAACCTTACTAAACCAACTTGAATTGTGATGAGCCCTAAACTCTGATCGGCATAACTGCTCAAAGGCATTATTGGGCTCTTCTCATCAATTCCAAGAATATATTATAATAGTGATTCCAAATTATGATTTGGACTGTGGGGGAGAAGTTGAGAAAAGCTTGATAGAGTATTTAAACTCAGCTTGATAGAGTATTTAAACTCATTTGAAAAAATAGCAAAGAAGAAGCTGGGCAGTCGACTGGCCGATTGACCGCATGTGTATAGATGTGCATGTTTGGAAGGAAGAAACAGGGGGTCGACTACCTGGTCGATCGGACAAAAGCTTGAAAGTTGAAGACTACAGTCGGTCGACCCGAGAGGTCTGCACAGGACCAGTTGGAACAGTTTGAGCTAGCAGTCGACCGACAGTCGATCACTACATGAAGCCAGTCGGGCTATCCGGTTGACCGCGAGTTAGGTTTTGACAGTTTGAATTGGTTTCAGGTTTCTATTTTTTAGACAGATTCCGATCTGAATTTGAGTTTTCTTCTACCGGTTGTTCCTCTGGCTATAAAAAGAGGGTCTCTACACCCTATTTTATAATCTTGAACCTTGAGAGAGGTGATTTGTTTTGAAGAGTTCAAGGGTTAGTTTGTTTGAGAGAATTTTACGGCCTCGTACGTAGTTTCTCTAATTTGGTTTTTTGGATCAATTTGTAGCCATTGTCACTCTGTTAGTTGAATAAGATCTTCTCCCTTCTGCCCCAACGACATAGACAAGTTGTCGAACCTCATTAAATTATTTGTCTTCGCTTTTTTTGGTTGTCTGTGTTTGGGCTATATTGTTTGGTGATTGACTCAGCACTGTTATTGTGCTGATCTTGTTGATTGGCGTGTTGGAATTCCTCGCGTAGCATATTATCAGAAATACATAGCTGACTCATGTCGCGTACCCGCATTAGTGTATTTTGGTTAGCGGAGCATGACTGTTTGGATTCTTTATAAGCTTTGGCGAAATAAGTATTATTTGAAAATGCATTAACCTGCAATTTAGAATTCGGTGAACGTTGTGTTGTAGATAAGAAGACGAAGGTGAAATTTGGCACCGTTACACACTGCTCAAAAAGTCTTCTTGATTGTGTTTACATTGATGCTTGGGGTCCTACCAAGACTGTATCCTTAGAGGCCATCATTAGTTCTCTCTTTTTATGATGATTCATCTAAGTGTTATTCGGTATACCCTATGAAACAAAGGTTTGAAGTTCTAGATTTATTCGTGAAGTAGAAGAAGTTTGATGGAGAAATAGACTGGTTGGAAGATCAAGGTGCTTCAATTTGATCATGTTGGAGAGTACAAGGATCGATTCTTGCGATTTGACCAGAACAATATTATTGATGTTCACTTCACAGTTGGAAAATATAAGGTGGTTAAGGAAATAAATCATTACTTGCTGGAGAAGATTCGGTATTTATTGTCTAATTATCATTAGATAAATCATTTTAGGCTGAGATTTTGGTATATGCTAGCTATCTCATGAATATATTGAAATCACCTAGAGGGAGTGAATAGGTGATGGCTAAAAATTTAACTAAAAATATACGATGTGGATAAAACTAACACAATTTTACAATCAACCGCACAAGTAATGAACATATAATGAACAAGAGCAAATAAGAGAGAGTTGAGTTGAGAGAGAAACTGCAAACGCAAACGTAAGAGATTTGTTTCGAGATTCAAGCCACTTTCTCTATGTTCCCGCCTTCACCGTGACGAAAGATTTCTACTAGACTTTACTCTCTTGCAATCAACCAATCCGATCCCGCAAAATTCGGAGCAACTCACAAGCCCGCAAGCTCAATCGAGGTTGCAACCTCCAAAACTCACAATATAAAAGATGGTGATCTTCTCAAGATCACAAAGACTAAACAACACAATCTTATAATCAAGTAAAGAAAGTGAAAGCTCTGAGATTGTGTAGGTGAGAAAACTTAGAGAGGATTTAGAATGAAATCTCAAAACTAAATTTGGATGTTTAGCTTTATTGAAAAATATCTTTGAAAATCTTTTAAAAACCTCACTAAAAAATTCTTGGAGCTTAGAAGTATATTTTACTGATGTGAATAGTCACTATTTAAAATAGACGTTATTATCACAAAATAGTTGTTTGAAACTAGTATGGAAAGGTCCAAAACCAAATAAAGCCGTTAATGATAAATTTCTGGATTTTACATAGCAGGCGATCGACCGGGCGATCGACCACCAACTGCTAGAAAGAGCCGTTGGAGCCTTTGGTTAACCGGTAGGTCGACTGAGCTCACAGACCAGAGAGAGCTCACAGACCAGAGAGGAAACTTGTTCTGCGGTTTATCGTCATGTACAATTTAGAATGTGCACAGCCGGCATATATTCGATTAACCGGGCAGCTGACTGGCAGAGCAGTCAGCTCTGCTGGTGGTCGACTGTGCGGTCGATCGGCTCCACCTAAAAATCCATATTAATATATTACTTTTTATTTTTCTTTTTAAAATCTTTTTAAAAATTTATATAAATAATTTGTAAAATCTTGCAAACATAAGTCTATACAAATTCTTTTTGACAAATACATGTGATCAAGGATCAACATAAATTGTAAACATTTGCAGCTTCTTTTTGTAAAGCCTTTTTGAAATAAAATTTTTCAAGATTGTTTTCTCAAGACAAAAACTTAATGTTGTAAACTTTCTATAAATGAAATTCAATACTGTGATGGAGATTTTCTTATGCGATTGATCGAATGGTCGATCTCATACCACAAATGAGAAGGGGTGTAATATACCTAATCTAAATTACCATATTTTATTTTCTTCAAGTATTTATTTTTATTTACTGAGTATTTTATCAAGTTGATTTATTATTTTCCTGAGATTATTATTATTAAGTATGAAAATTATTTTGAGACAGTAGATAGTAATTTGACATTTTATAAATTTCCGTTATGATTATTATTGTTGTTGTTATTAGTGTTAATTATGTAATATTATTAATTGTTCTTTTATTAGTAAATGTATTATCTCCTTTCCTTGTATCCTTGATCCTACCCATACCTGTTTGGATTCCATAACTCATTACCCGTTTCTATTTTCTAAGTCCAAACCCATTTGGACCAAACCCACTACCCGTTACTCTTTTTGGATCTAACTCAAACCCATACCCAATACCAAATTTCATACCCAATAGCAAGCCCACCAACCAATTAACATTAGACCCAATACCCACTACCCATTAACTAACCCATCCTATATAGAATCTCCTCAATTATTAACCCTAACCTAATTCCTAATTATCTCCATCTCATCCCAGCGCAGCAGGCCATCACGGCGCCCATCCACCATGCCTTGGCCAAGATCTCGCCGGCGGCATAATCACCAGGTCGGATTCCCTCTCCTCTGGTGTGCGCGACAGCCCCGAGCTCCCTCCCTTTGATTGGCCGATCTCCTCCGCCTTCATGACCGGATTCCCCCTCCTCTCTGGCGGCATGCGGCAGGGCAGCAGGCCGCAGGTCTCCCCTCCATCGACGGCAGCACCCAGGCCACCAAGGAACGAAGCCCGCGCTCACCGCCTCCTTCGCCAATCCCTCCGACGAGCCTCTGCCGCCACCATGCCCGAGCTCCGGTGCGCGCCAACCTTCGATCACCTGTAAACCCAATCGCAAGCCAATCCCCAGCTGAGTCTCCTCCTTGCGTCCTCTCCACCATAAAGATCCCACTTTTATCTTTAATTGATGCTGAAATTGAGTTTTATTGGATAGATCTCTTGAGCTGGGAGAAATTCAATCTGGGTCTCTTATCTTTGGTGAGAATTTATTGTGCTTGGGGAGAAAATTCTTTTGATTTCATGGGTTTGTAAGTATGTGGGGGCAAAAAGGTTTGCTGTGGGTTTTGATTAGTTGTCTGTAGATAGTGAGTTGTGATTTTGGTTGGAATTCTTTGTTTTGGAGGCAAGGGTTCATGAGAAATTGAGCTCATGATGGCAGGAGATGTTTTGTTAGATCTCAAGTTTAGGCTTTTGATGGTACTGACATCGGGCCCAACAAATATGATTCTTCAACCATAATGGATCTCTCAAGAAATCATACTGGATCGATGGCCTGAAGCTACACCCCTCCGCAGGACATGGCAACACCCCGGAGCCGCTGGTCATCTCCACAGCCTCCGTCAGCAGCCCAGGAAGGAGAGCGGCAGCACGACAATCCAGAACCAGCGCAGATGACGGGCGAGCAGCCCATTCTCCTGATCCACGCCAGGCCGTCGTTGGAGACCAGCACGGTGGCCTTCTCCAGCACCTTGGCCACCCTCCCTGCAGTCTGATGGCGAGGAACGACACCACAGCGACCGCGGCAGCGACTCGCCCGGCGACGCGCACAGCAGCAACCACCCAGACCAGCAGCACAGGCAGCGAGCGAGGGCAATTCCAGGCCCTTCCGGCGAGCGCGAGATCCCCAGCTTGCAGCCAGGCCTTCCCCAGTACCCTGGCTACCGTCCTATGCAGTCCGACAGCGAAGAGCGGCACCACAGCGACCGTAACGGCGACTCGCCCGGCGACGACCAGATTCCCCAATGTGAGTGTCTCTTCCTCCTTCTCTCTTTTATTAAGTGATCGCAGCTATTATTTTATATGTGATGTAATTGTTGAGTAGAATACTTAGATTACATGTTTATGTGTGGAGATCGCCGAGCATGAAGGTGGACGGTCATCTCCCGTTTATTTTTACATATTGGATGTTTAGGAACATGATATGCATGATTCTTGATACATGTTAGAACCCCCATGTTTGTCCTATGTATATCTAGAGTATTGTTGTAGGCATATCAGGATGTAGCATGAGGGTAATTGAGATGGATATTGGTGGTAATGACTTGATCTAGTAGAACTTAGATGCATGTATGTAACCGAGTGTAGGGATATAATGATTGGTCTTAATAAGAGTGACGATTGTGAAGACTTATGATTCTGAGTAGAATAGTAGAGTGTGAGGACTAGACTATAATTATTGGTATATAACTATTGTATCAGATTGCTCGATGTATAAGTGGTAATTGATGATCATATGACTATTGGAAATCATAAGTTGGTTGTGTTGACTTTGGATTGACCTGGGACTTATGTTATTTACATCGAAGGATGATCAGTAGTTAGAAATGACTTTATTAGTGAGTATTTGAGGACATATCAGATATGACTGAAGTAGTTGAGTAGATATTCTAGATCACATGTATTTGAGGATGTTTCCTATTTAATATGATTGGGGTATGTGTTTGACTTGTTGATCTCGAGGACATGCATAGTTATTGATTACACTTATTGACAGAGATTGAGTTATGATGATGGTGACCATTTCTGTGTTCAGAGCTTATGAGATGGTTGGTTGATAGGTTAGTTGCTATTGTGTTTAGTGTAGACGGATGTGAGATATTGACCGGTTCTAGATTAGACTGTCTATTGAACAGTACCTGGATTCATTATTGTATAAATCTATATTATTGAAGTTACCTGGGAAAGCATTGTTTGACCGTAACTCCGGTACAGTTCTATTGTTCATCGTATACACGGTTACTGTTACTGTTACTGTTACTGATATTGTTCACCGTGTATACGATTACTGATTTACTATTACTGTACTGTTAGTGTTACTGTCACCATATCGTCCCAGTATTCTAGAGAACATGGACATTGACTGATTTAACTGAATTGAATGAATAATAAAGTAATTGAACAACTTACACTGGGATTGGGGAAATTGATGGAGGAGACAGCGTCTGTATTTTGGGTGGACCTAGGATACAGGTTGCGCAGCCGACTGAGGGTTCCACTGCAGGGTTCTGGGGGATGACTGGCATCCCATCTGTACTGTTACTGTTCCACTGTTTTCACAGTGAGATTACTGTTACTGTTACTGAGTACCTAGCGGTACGGCCTGGTTCAGCGCCAGGAAACTGAGGCCGTGGTCCCGGGTATGTACGGGACCCACCTAAAGCATGGATAATGTCTCCAACTAATCAGTTTCAATAACTTAGGATTCTGATTGACACATGTAGTAGGCGTAGTATGGGATGCGCCTATTACACGTGGCAATTGGTGTTCGCTGACATAATTAATAATAAACTGTTATTGAATTGTGACTGACCGCAATCATCTAACTGTACATTTATATCACTGTAATAGACATATAACTATAACCATGACCTGGATTGTATGCCAACCTAGTGACATGTGATAGATTACACGCCTTAACATTGATTGCATTTTTACAGTTGTGACAGTTGTCTTCTACCTGCATTCATGTTGTTATCATACGGGGTACTGTTCAGTTACTTATTTTGTTATTTAGTCTTTTTATCTGCAGTTGCTCTTATTACTATTTATGCACATTGTTCTTCTGCACGAGCTGTTTTCCCTTTACACACACACTCATTATGGTCGCGTTCTGACGACCCTGGGTTTGCACGTCCAGCTATTGGACGGTTGTTCTAATGTGCAGGGTTCTATGAGACTGTTCGTCTTGCGAGGGACTGGACGTTCTTTCTTCTATTTCTAGTATTTCACCTCTTTATATTCTGTCATTTCCTGATTCTGCATTTATTGCTTTCAGCTGCCATGTTCTTGTCATCATTTATCTGCTACCCTTAGAATTGTCACTATATGTATTATTGCAGTGTTCATTGATCATTATGCTTCCGATTTATAGCTTGTTCAGGTTACAATTTAGGCTTAGCGCGTATACGAGGGGTATTTTACCTCGCGTATATGCGTCGCCATAACGTCTCCGTATCCTTAGGATCGGGGCGTTACAGAGTGGTATCAGAGCCTAGGTTCGACATAAAGGAGAACCTAGTTCCTACCTGTAACCTGAGACAGTTATGTTGACACTGCAATGTACGTATACTATTCACATGATAATATTGACTCCATTTGGAAATTGATCGTCCTCCCTTTGGAATTCCGTTCTTGATCTGTTGATATTCATGATTCCAACACTTCAATTAGAGTGATTTGGATGTCAATCTTGATTTCATCCTTCTTTCCTATTCATTCCTCCTGATTCTATCTCTTGAGATCGGTTACTCCATGTTGAAGCTGGTAGCAGATATCAGAGTGCGCAGCGGAAGCGTGGTGGATTTATGATGTGCAGAGTAGCGACATGAAGTTTGTTTGTCTTCTTCTTAGATTTTGGGATTCTTTTACCATTCCCTACCTTATTTGAATTTCGAGGACGAAATTTTTATTAAGGTGGGTAGAATGTAATATCCCTAATCTAAACTACCGTATTTTATTTTCTTCAAGTATTTATTTTTATTTACTGAGTATTTTTATCAAGTTGATTTATTATTTTCCTGAGATTATTATTATTAAGTATGAAAATTATTTTGAGACAGTAGATAGTAATTTGACATTTTATAAATTTCCGTTATGATTATTATTGTTGTTGTTATTAGTGTTAATTATTTAATATTATTAATTGTTCTTTTATTAGTAAATGCATTATCTCCTTTCCTTGTATCCTTGATCCTACCCATACCTGCTTGGATTCCATAACTCATTACCCGTTTCTATTTTCTAAGTCCAAACCAATTTGGACCAAACCCACTACCCGTTACTCTTTTTGGATCTAACTCAAACCCATATCCAATACCAAATTTCATACCCAATAGCAAGCCCACCAACCAATTAACATTAGACCCAATACCCACTACCCATTAACTAACCCATCCTATATATAATCTCCTCAATTCTTAACCCTAAGATAATTCCTAATTATCTCCATCTCATCCCAGCGCAGCAGGCCATCACGGCGCCCATCCACCATGCCTTGGCCAAGATCTCGCCGGCGGCATAATCACCAGGTCGGATTCCCTCTCCTCTGGTGTGCGCGACAGCCCCGAGCTCCCTTCCTTTGATTGCCGATCTCCTCCGCCTTCATGACCGGATTCCCCCTCCTCTCTGGCGGCACGCGGCAGGGCAGCAGGCCGCAGGTCTCCCCTCCATCGACGGCAGCACCCAGGCCACCAAGGAACGAAGCCCGCGCTCACCGCCTCCTTCACCAATCCCTCCGGCGAGCCTCTGCCGCCACCATGCCCGAGCTCCGGTGCGCGCCAACCTTCGATCACCTGTAAACCCAATCGCAAGCCAATCCCCAGCTGAGTCTCCTCCTTGCGTCCTCTCCACCATAAAGATCCCACTTTTATCTTTAATTGATGCTGAAATTGAGTTTTATTGGATAGATCTCTTGAGCTGGGAGAAATTCAATCTGGGTCTCTTATCTTTGGTGAGAATTTATTGTGCTTGGGGAGAAAATTCTTTTGATTTCATGGGTTTGTAAATATGTGGGGACAAAAAGGTTTGCTGTGGGTTTTGATTAGTTGTCTGTAGATAGTGAGTTGTGATTTTGGTTGGAATTCTTTTGTTTTGGAGGCAATGAAGGGTTCATGAGAAATTAAGCTCATGATGGCAGGAGATGTTTTGTTAGATCTCAAGTTTAGGCTTTTGATGGTACTGACGTCGGGCCCAACAAATATGATTCTTCAACCACAATGGATCTCTCAAGAAATCATATTGGATCGATGGCCTGAAGCTACACCCCTCCGCAGGACATGGCAACACCCCGGAGCCGCTGGTCATCTCCACAGCCTCCGTCAGCAGCCCAGGAAGGAGAGCGGCAACACGGCAATCCAAAACCAGCGCAGATGACGGGCGAGCAGCCCGTTCTCCTGATCCACGCCAGGCCGTCGTCGGAGACCAGCACGGTGGCCTTCTCCAGCACCTTGGCCACCCTCCCGTGCAGTCCGATGGCGAGGAACGACACCACAGCGACCGCGGCAGCGACTCGCCCGGCGACGCGCACAGCAGCAACCACCCAGACCAGCAGCACAGGCAGCGAGCGAGCGGCAATTCCTGGACCCTTCCGGCGAGCGCGAGATCCCCAGCTTGCAGCCAGGCCTTCCCCAGTACCCTGGCTACCGTCCTATGCAGTCCGACAGCGAAGAGCGGCACCACAGCGACCGTAACGGCGACTCGCCCGGCGACGACCAGATTCCCCAATGTGAGTGTCTCTTCCTCCTTCTCTTTTATTAAGTGATCGCAGCTATTATTTTATATGTGATGTAATTGTTGAGTAGAATACTTAGATTACATGTTTATGTGTGGAGATCGCCGAGCATGAAGGTGGACGGTCATCTCCCGTTTATTTTTACATATTGGATGTTTAGGAACATGATATGCATGATTCTTGATACATGTTAGAACCCCCATGTTTGTCCTATGTATATCTAGAGTATTGTTGTAGGCATATCAGGATGTAGCATGAGGGTAATTGAGATGGATATTGGTGGTAATGACTTGATCTAGTAGAACTTAGATGCATGTATGTAACCGAGTGTAGGGATATAATGATTGGTCTTAATAAGAGTGGCGATTGTGAAGACTTATGATTCTGAGTAGAATATTAGAGTGTGAGGACTAGACTATAATTATTGGTATATAACTATTGTATTAGATTGCTCGATGTATAAGTGGTAATTGATGATCATATGACTGTTGGAAATCATAAGTTGGTTGTGTTGACTTTGGATTGACCTGGACTTATGTTATTTACATCGAAGGATGATCAGTAGTTAGAAATGACTTTATTAGTGAGTATTTGAGGACATATCAGATATGACTGAAGTAGTTGAGTAGATATTCTAGATCACATGTGTTTGAGGATGTTTTCTATTTAATATGATTGGGGTATGTGTTTGACTTGTTGATCTCGAGGACATGCATAGTTATTGATTACACCTATTGACAGAGATTGAGTTATGATGATGGTGACCATTTTCTGTGTTCAGAGCTTATGAGACGGTTGGTTGATAGGTTAGTTTCTATTGTGTTTAGTGCAGACGGATGTGAGATATTGACCGGTTCTAGATTAGACTGTCTATTGAACAGTACCTGGATTCATTATTGTATAAATCTATATTATTGAAGTGACTGGGAAAGCATTGTTTGACCGTAACTCCGGTACAGTTCTATTGTTCATCGTATACACGGTTACTGTTCATTGTTACTGATATTGTTCACCGTGTATACGATTACTGATTTACTGTTATTGTACTGTTATTGTTACTGTCACCATATCGTCCCAGTATTCTAGAGAACATGGACATTGACTGATTTAACTGAATTGAATGAATAATAAAATAATTGAACAACTTACACTGGGATTGGGGAAATTGATGGAGGAGACAGCGTCTGTATTTTGGGTGGACCTAGGATACAGGTTGCGCAGCCGACTGAGGGTTCCACTGCAGGGTTCTGGGGGATGACTGGCATCCCATCTGTACTATTACTGTTCCACTGTTTTCACAGTGAGATTACTGTTACTGTTACTGTTACTGAGTACCTAGCGGTACGGCCTGGTTCAGCGCCAGGAAACTGAGGCCGTGGTCCCGGGTATGTACGGGACCCACCTAAAGCATGGATAATATCTCCAACCAATCAGTTTCAATAACTTAGGACTCTGATTGACACATGTAGTAGGCGTAGTATGGGATGCGCCTATTATAGGTGGCAATTGGTGTTCGCTGACATAATTAATAATAAACTGTTATTGAATTGTGACTGACCGCAATCATCTAACTGTACATTTATATCACTGTAATAGACATATAACTATAACCATGACCTGGATTGTATGCCAACCTAGTGACATGTGATAGATTACACGCCTTGACATTGATTGCATTTTACAGTTGTGCCAGTTGTCTTCTACCTGCATTCATGTTGTTATCATACGGGGTACTGTTCAGTTACTTATTTTGTTATTTAGTCTTTTTATCTGCAGTTGCTCTTATTACTATTTATGCACATTGTTCTTCTGCACGAGCTGTTTCCCCTTTACACACACACTCATTATGGTCGCGTTCTGACGACCCTGGTTTGCATGTCCAGCTATTGGACGGTTATTCTAATGTGCAGGGTTCTATGAGACTGTTCGTCTTGCGAGGGACTGGACGTTCTTCTTCTATTTCTGGTATTTCACCTCTTTATATTCTGTCATTTCCTGATTCTGCATTTATTGCTTTCAGCTGCCATGTTCTTGTCATCATTTATCTGCTACCCTTAGAATTGTCACTATATGTATTATTGCAGTGTTCATTGATCATTATGCTTCCGATTTATAGCTTGTTCAGGTACAATTTAGGCTTATCGCGTATACGAGGGGTATTTTACCTCGCGTATATGCGTCGCCATAACGTCTCCGTATCTTTAGGATCGGGGCGTTACAAGGGGGTTATGCTTAAATTGAGGTTATGATTTTTGATTCAACACATTAAATGGGCAGAGACAAGATTTTTTACGTGAAAATTCAAATTTGAGAAAACCTCGGAAGTAGAGAGAATTCACTATATTTTGAGAGTTATAGTGAAATTCAGTAGAGTATTCTTTTGTTTACAATTTTTAGATTTAGATTGGTTTGATACTCTCTTGTCTGGACCCCCTTTCCTTCAGGGATTTCTAGGGACATAAGAAACATAAACGATGGCGCTGATCTTGGGGTCCTCGTATCTGCATGATTTTTTTGTTAGAATTCTTTTATAACTGCTCGGATTGCTACGCTTGATTGTTAAGATTGGCATACCGGGATACCGCTACCATTTGTAACTGCCTCCATAGAAATAGGAGAGTCACTTGGAATGTGGGATATCCTGGTTCTGAGCTGGATATACAATGAAGGTGGGAATCCTCATAGAAGATCCGTGTTGTGATGACTGGGTATAGAGTTGGTCCTGAAGCTTCTCCCTTAGGGTTAGATGTGCTCCCGGAACGAGACTCGCGATCCTCTCCTCAGGGTTGGATGCGAATTAGGGGCGAGGCCCGAGGTCTCTCTCTCTCTCTCTCTCTCTCTCTCTTCGAACAGAGTGTGAGGATAAGGCCCGAGGGGTCTCTTCTCGAGGTTGAATGTGACACTTTATGTTGTGAGCTTAGCTATGATTTGTATTACTCTTGGTGTTACAGGACATGTGACTCGATCCTAGGGAATTCTCAGAATTTACCACAATAGATGCCCCCTCGCCTTTGTGATTGCTAGATTCGTAGGAAAGGAATCGAAAAGGTAAAGTTGGTAGGAATCCATTAAGTTCTTTGAGCTCTCTTGGAAGTTGGCAAGAGAAAATCTGACTTGATCATTGCGTATCTCTAAAATTTGATTTGGGGATGATAGGGATGGATGACATCTGGCTTGTGTATCTACACGGCATGATCTGGAGATCACTGGTTTCCAAACTAGTGTCTTTCTAAATCCTCATGCCATGATGGGTGAGATCGTGCAACAGAGGCGGCTGACATCTTGATGACATTATTGGCCCAAAGGCCCATCACTCTACTTTTGATGATGATTAACTCATATAGTTATAGTTTACTAATTATCCTGTATTTAATTAGTCTCAGATATTTGATCAAGATCTTAGTAGGTGATTAGCTTCAACAAAGGAGTTTGGAGCTTACACATATAGATTCAAGAGCTCGTGCGTCAAGATCGCATCTAGCACTCGCTCGGAGTCAAGCTCTTTGGATCGTGTTTGAATCGGGTCATCTTGAAAATAAGGATCGATAAGAAGACCTCGATTTATTTAGTTTAAGATTGTGTTTAGATCTTGTGTAAAGGAAGATAGTGTTGATACGCTCAAGTTCACACACACAAAAGCTTCAATATATTTGGCTTTCGGTTTAACCGGTTTTGATTTTCGTATATACATATACTTGATTTTCATGAATAGATATAATCAAAACAAGTTTACATGGTTTAAATATACTAGATTTTATCTATATACATATATGCTTCATATACTTAGAAAAACTTATTTTGATAATCCTATTCATTGTTTGGAGTTTTGTATTTAAACAAAATCTATTTTTGGATTTCATGTCAAAAACATAGATATATGTATTACATGTATATTGGATTCTATTCATATACAATATGCTTCAAAAAGAGTTTAAATATCTTTTTTTGTATTTATACAAGTTTGGGAAAAATCGGATTTCCATTTTAAAGTTTGGTATTTGGAAAATACGGTTTTCGATTTAAAGCCTAATTTCAATATCACAAAAATGGTTCAAATAGTTTGTTATATATGTTAATTTTTGTTCACACATATTTGTTATTTAAAGATCTAACAAGAACTTATTTTTGTGAAATTTATGTGTATTTATACGATTTAATTGGTATTAAATAACCTATGTTTCAAGTCCCAGAATTATCAGTCAGACTCAGCTGGCAGTCTACCGGACGATCGACCGGACCAAGAGTCGGTCGATCGATGTGCACGGGGAACATGCACAGGCCAGCCTTGAAGGCTGGTTGACCAGGCCAGGCAGTCGACCGACAGGCTTGGCCCGGTCGACCAGGCGGTCAACCGGAGGCTCAACAGTCAAAAAAATGATCGTCGGCCGGTCGACCGGGCGGTCGACCGGAAGGGCAATCTGGGCTTTTCCAGATGCCAACTAGATTTTTGAGAGGGTTATAAATACCCATCTCTTGGGCTATTTTCTAAATTTCAAGAGCTTTTATTCTCATCTTTTCAAGTGTTTAACAACAAAGTTTTAAAGAGTTTTTGGGCTAAAAAATTTATCTTTTTATTTGTTTTTAAGGGTTGGAAAAATTAAAGAAAAAGAGAGTATTTGAGAATTGATTTTTGATCTTTATATCTAATTCATCTTAGTAGTTTTTCTAAGTATTTTCTTTGAGACTTTGATTTTCAAACCCTTGTTTTTCTCACACTTGAGCTATCATCTCTATCCTATCTATAGGATCTTATTTTTTGTGGGAAAATGTTTGTGATCTATTGTGATCACCAAGGTTCTTTGTGGTCTTTGAGATTACCAGGATTGTAACTTTCTCTTTGCTTTGTTTATGCCTATCCCTCTAAATGTAGAGAAGGTTATGCTTTGGGTTTGTGGCTATCCCTCTTTGTGTAGAGGTGAATGAGGTTGGTTTTGGCTTAGTGCCTTATACCTCTTGTGTGAGGTGATTGTTATTTGGCTCAGTGCCTTATCTCTCTCAATTGAGGTGATTGTTGTTTAGGCTTTGTGTCTTACCTCTTGTGTAGAGGTGGTTGTGTCGGAGAGAGGAGTTGTATACTCCTAGTTTGTATTTACCAAATTCTTAGTGGAGGTTCCCTGTGTGAGAGGTCCTGTGTGGACGTATAGTGAAATCCTTCTGTGTGAAAGCGGTGATGTAGAACAGTGGCTCGAATCTCGAAAATATATTTCGGTGTTTGCGTTTGATCCACTATCTCTAAACTCTCTCTTTTATATCTTGCATTGCATCATATTGTTCATAACATATATATACTTGGTATTGATTGTGTGCCTCACTAGTGTTGAACCAAGAGAGCTTCACATAGCACCTCAACTCTTATTTAGAGAAATTTAGAGGAGATAATCTAGAGCTTGTCACTAGGAATTTGGCTACACTCTTTGGTTACACTTAGTATGTTATAATTAGTTTTTAATTCCGCATCTATTCATCATTAGATTAGCCATACACCTATTCACCCCCCTCTAGGTGTATTTTCAATTGGTATCAGAGTCTACGCTCTTAGAGTCTACGCTCCTAATATTAGGTTTAACCACCTAGGTGTGAGATCTTAGTTAGCTAACCTAGTACTGCATTTGCACACATATAGTTTATACACTCATGGATCACCTTGCCCCTCCTATGTTTAATGTTTTTAACATCAATATATGGAAGCTTAGAATAAGTGCTTATTTAAAAGTCCTAGGTTTGCATATCTATCTTGCCACTACCACGAAAACTTATTTTGGTAATGTCAAGTACATCGAGGCTAATACAAAAGCCCTAGATGCACTAAAGCATACACTAAGCAAAGATTATTTATCTATAGTTTATCATTATGATTCGGCCTTTGCAGTATGGAACACATTGACCTCTCCAAAGTTACAAACGATAAACCATATAGAGAAGGAACCCTTGGTGGATGACTCCGACAAAACTTGCTATATGGTTCAAGGGATTAACTCCCTTAAGGTACATTCAGAAACTCATCTAGATGATTATGCTAGTTCTTCAGGTGATGACATTATGGATGTCGATGCATTAAATAAAGAACTATTTATTGTTTGTGAAAACTTGTTAGAAAAATACAAAGTTTTGAAAAAGGAAAGCTTTAAATTAAAAGAAGAAAATAAAAACTTATTTTCAAAACTCGATTTGGTTTTGCAAGAGAAGGATGAGATTTCAAGTGAAAGGGACTCCTTAAAATTCCAACTTGACCTTATCTTAAATGAAAACAAAATTTTAAAAAGTAAAAATGATTGTGATGATGTTTTGAAGAAAAATGAGGCTTTGTCTTCAAAACTTGATTTTATTTTAAAAGAGAATGAATCCTTAAAAAATAAAATTGTTTTAATTTCAAAGAAATTGGATTTAGTATAAAATGAAAATATATCTTTGAAAAAAGATTTGTCTTCTCATGTTTGTCATATTTCTAGCCTTCATCTTCTAGAGATAAACATGATACATACTCCACTTTATCTTAAGTATTAAAAATGATATTTTTACTTTGAAAAAAAGTGTTGATTGTTTGGGCTCCACTTTGAGCCAATGTGCCATGAACCACACACATTTGGAATCCATATTTCACAAGAAACATACTCTTCATATGCATGCACACTATATACGGCATGCACATGCTCATCATGCTCACACACATGATTCTATGTATGCTCATGTGTATATTTATATACATTATGGACGTAGGGGCCACCTTGCAAAGTTTTATTATGATTGGATATATAATTCAAATTTTACAAATAAATTTGTTTGGATTAGGAAAGGTGCTAACCCCCATGGGCCCAATAAGGTATGGGTACCAAAATTCACTCCTATTATATTTGATGTAGGTGTGGGCTCTCGCTTGACGTAAGAGTGTTGTTGCCTTGTGGTGGATGCGTTCCAAGCTAAATGGTGACAATTTTGGATGCGTCACCTTCAAGAAAAGTTTGGTGGGAGGACCACCATAGTTTGGAGACCTAGAGATTAGCCCTAATAGTTTTGATAACTATTTCTAACTCCCATTTAGTTTACATGCTTTCATATTATTAATTTTTAGCATATTTTGATTTTTCATGTTCATTATATTAGATGCAATATAAATTAGATATGTGATATATATCGATAGTCTTTTGAGATACACTCATGCTCATATGGATTTACATCTTTTGTGTTCTCGTTATAGTTTAGCTATTATGTATATTCTAATCTAAAACATGTGTATTTACATAATGATCATATTGGTTTATGTTTTCTTCTATGCTTCATATTTTGATTACTTGTTTAGATGTAATTTCATTGAAACTTATGTCAATACTTGCACAACTAGTGAGCCACATTTGATTATTTTATATTTATGCTATGTTGCTCATTTGTACCCATTAGATGTACTTATATAGCCTAATTTTGTTGATTCTTGCATTTTAACTTGTATTCCTTATTTATGTATATGTTTTCATAATAATGTAATTAGCTTCATGTATATATAAATTTTGTCAAAACTTTAGATATACATGTCTATCCTAGAGTCTCTTGCCTTTCATGCAAAATTTTTATGGAATCATTTGTGTTTGAGATATGAATGTATCTTCTAATTTAGACAAAACAACATATGCTTTGAAGTTAGTATTATTTTGATGAAAATTAAACTTTTATATTTTTCATGTTTATAAAGGAATTTCATTGAGCTTCATTGCCTATTTCCATGATTTTGTTGATTACATGACTTTTTACACTCTATGTTTGGTGTTTACTCATGATTTTTCTGTTTCCATGAGGTCATATGAACTTTATTGCTATTTGAGTGTCGATGATCGTGTGATTTTCATGTTTTCATGGATTTATTCGTGTTTTATTCCTTACTTGAAGGACTTCTTACTAGTTTACAAGATTATCATAAAACTAGTTGCGTTATTCTTCAATTGGTAGAGTTTTCAAACTTGTTAAACTATTTTCAAACTCTTATTTTTGAAAACCCCTACCATCGAAGGGCGGTTGGATGACCGACCATGCCTTGTATGCTCAAATTTGAAAATCTATTTAAACATGTGCATGAAAGGGAGGTAGCTATGAGATATACATGATGTTAATGAATACTTTATTTTTGTATACTCATATTTATTTTCTATATATATATGCTTCAAACTTCAATTAGTATCAATTTTAGTATATTCATTTTCAATATATATATGATTCGATTGTGCTTAAAATATCTTTATATCTTAAAGTACAAATTATTTCTTACTAAGCTTGATTTTGTCCATAAAGACAATTATTTTTAATTGGTATATTATACAAGCTTATGTATTATTTTTATTAGTATTTCATAAAGGGGAGAAAAATTCATGTGTTATCTTTCAATCCATTTTTATTTTCAATTGGTATTTTACTCCCACTCTTTATGATGAAAAATATTTTATTTTGGTATATGCTAAAATTTTCAATATTGGTATCAATAATCTTAAATTGGTATTATTCTCAATTTGATATCCTTATTGCAAAATGAGTTGTGTTTAACTAAATTTTTATTTTTACTTTCAATTGGTATCAAAATTTACAAGATATTTTCAATTGTTACAATTTGATTTCAACTGGTATCAACTTACAATGTTTCATTTTCAATTGTTATTAAAAATCTTCTATTGGTATCTTAAAAATTTTATTCATCTACAAGTGGTACCAACATTTGTTTTTGTCAACTACAATTTTCAATCTGTATCTCATTGGTATCAAAATTTATTTTGTTGACTTAAGAAAATTCATAAATTTATTTTATTAGTGATTTCAATGTGTTTTGATGTGTATTGCTTATATGCAAGGTGAGCTTAACATATTAACTATATATAGATTCATGTTGAGTGTATCTCACATTGAGGAGTTTGACCTCTTTTCTTTATGTGATACACGTGTGTAAGGGAAGCTTTACATGTCCACTTATACATTATATATTATGCTTTACGTGGTTAGGGTCTAGTCATCTCTTTTCATATAAATACATGTATGCAGGGGGAGCAACTTTACGTCTCTCCTCTTCATGAATGTTATATTGCATATATATATATATATATATATATATCTTTATTGCTTATTTTTTCTTCGCCCCTAAGTTGATGAATTAATAAAAAGGGAAAGAAGTATTTGAAGAGTTTATAAATGCATGTTTATTCCATTTTCTTGTTTATGCAAAAAGAGAGAGAAGAATTGCTTATGCATGTTTAGTTTCTATTCTTTTGCATATATGTTTGTGTTTGGTTTATGCACTTCATTGAATATCCATTTATTTATTGTTATGCATGAGTTAAGGGGGAGCTTCTATGAAGCTTATCTTTAATCCATGCATATATAACTCCATGAGTTTTGTCATCATCAAATGTTGGCCCAAAAGTCCATCACTCTAGTTTTGATGATGATTAACTCATGTAGTTATAGTTTACTAATGATCCTGTGTTAATTATCTCAGATATTTGATCAAGATCTTAATAGGTGATTAGCTTTAACAAAGGAGTTTGGAGCTTACACATGTAGATTCAAGAGGTCGTGCGTCAAGATCGCATCTAGCACTCGGTTGGAGTCAAGCTTTTGGATCGTGTTGGATCGGGTCATCTTGAAGATGAGGATCGATAAGAAGATCTCAATTTATTTAGTTTAAGATTGTATTTAAATTTTGTGCAAAGGAAGATAATGTTGATATGCTCAAGTTCACACACACACACACAAGTTTCAATATGTTTGGTTTTCGGTTTAATCGGTTTTGATTTTCGTATATACATATACTTGGTTTTCATGAATAGATATAATCAAAACAACTTTACATGGTTTAAATGTATACTATATTTCATCTATATGCATATATGCTTCATATACATAGAAAACCTATTTTGATATTCTTTTTCATTGTTTGGAGTTTTGTATTTAAACATAATCTATTTTTGGATTTCATGTCAAAAATATAGATATAAGTATTACATGTGTATTGGATTCTATCCATATACAATATGCTTCAAAAAGAGTTTAAACATCTTTTTTTGTATTTATACAAGTTTGGGAAAAATCAGATTTCCATTTCAAGGTTTGGTTTTGGAAAATATGGTTTTCGATTTAAAGCCTAATTTCAATATCATAAAAATGGTTCAAATAATTTGTTATATGTGTTGATTTTTAGTCACACATATTTGTTATTCAAAGATCTGATAAGAACTTATTTTTGTGGAATTTATATGTATTTATGGGATTTAATTGGTATTAAATAACCTATGTTTCAAGTCCCAGAATTATCAGCCAGACTCAGCTAGCGACCGGACGGTCGACCAGACCAGGAGTCGGTCGATCGGACCGATCGACCGATGTGCACGAGGAATGTGCACAGGCCAGCTTTGAAGGCCGGTCGACCGGGCCGTCGACCGACTAAAAGCACCCAAGTCTCGGGTGCGGTCGGACGACCGGGTGGTCAACTGACAGGCTTGGCCCGGTCGACCGGAGGCTCAACAGTTAGAAAAATGACCGTTGGCCGGTCGACCGGGCGGACCGGAAGGGCAATCTGGGCTTTACTAGATGTCAACGGCTAGATTTTAAGAGAGTTATAAATACCCCCATCTCTTGGGCTATTTTCTATAAGAATTCAAGAGCTTTTATTCTCATCTTTTCAAGTGTTTAACAGTAAAGTTTTAAAGAGTTTTTGGGCTAAAAGATTTATCTTTTTATTTGTTTTCAAGAGTTGAAAAAATCAAAGAAAAAGAGTCTTTGGGAATTGATTTTTGATCTTTATATCTACTTCATCTTAGTAGTTTTCCTAAATATTTTCTTTGAGATTTTAATTTCTAAACTCCTTGTTTTTCTCACACTTGAGCTATCATCTCTATCCTATCTATAGGATCTTATTTTTTTGTGAGAAAATTGGTTTGTGATCTATTGTGATCACCAAGGTTGTTTGTGGTCTTTGAGATCACCAAGATTGTAACTTTCTCTTTACTTTGGTTTGTGCCTATCCCTCTAAGTGTAGAGGAGGTTATGCTTTAAGTTTGTGGCTATCCCTCTTTGTGTAAAGGTGATTGAGGTTGATTTTAATTTGGTGCCTTATCCCTCTTGTGTGAGGTGATTGTTATTTGGCTGAGTGCCTTATCCCTCTCGTGTGAGGTGATTGTTGTTTAGGCTTTGTGTCTTGCCTCTTGTGAGGTGGCTGTGTTGGAGAGAGGAGTTATATACTCCTAGTTTGTATTTACCAAATTCTCAGTGGAGTTTCCCTGTGTGGGAGGTCCTGTGTGAACGTATAGTGAAAATCTTTTTATGTGAAAGTGGGGACGTGGAGCAGTAGCTCGAACCTCGAAACATATCTTGGTGTTTATGTTTGATCCACTATCTCTTAACTCTCTCTTTTATATCTTGCATTGCAACATATTGTTCATAACATATATATGCTTGGCATTGATTTTGTGCCTCACTAGTGTTGAACAAAGAGAGCTTCACATAGCACCTCAACTCTTATTTAGAGAAATTTAGAGGAGATAATCTTGAGCTTGTCACTAGGAATTTGGCTACATTCTTTGGTGACACTTAGTATGTTATAATTAGTTTTTAATTCCGCATCTATTCATCATTAGTTAGCCATACACCTATTCACCCCCTCTAGGTGTATTTTCAGACATGACTTATCAAAAATCGCGGGTCATGGACCAGTTTCTTGAGGTTTGAAAGTTTGAATAGTAGATGTTCAATCTCCCCTCAATCTTTAAATAAGGTAGTTGCTACCTAAGGAGAGATTTGTATCTTCTGAAAACTTATCTCCTCCAAGGGCTTGCTCTCTTGGGCTATGATGTCTTCCTCCTCCTCGTCCGGTAGAGTAAAAAAGGTTGGAGATGGTGTGGTTTTCGCTATTCGGGAGTCTGCTCGACGTGATATGCCAGTCATCGTGATGAGCCTATTATGATACGTCAGCGATCATGATGGGGCCCTGCCGTCTGGTGTGACAGCTTGTTGGTGCGCTTTTATTGGAGCTGACGATATTGTTCCGAATCGCCTATTTTTTTGAGAGTGAGGATCGTTCTAAAGAATCTAACCCTCCCTACATATAGAGCGTACAAGAAAGAGGAGAGAGAGCCTCTGGTACGGTGAGCTGGTGAGTTATATCTCACCCTTTAGCATAACCCTCTATCTCGGGAGAATGCAGTAGAGGGAGATGTTTTCTCCTTCTAGCGTATTCTGTTGGAGTCTAATTGGTTGGACGTTATCACCTCACTCTAGGAGGGTGTTGACACTTAAAAAAGACAAGATTCTCATTGGTCCGAACAATGTCTAGCGACAGACGAGCTGAAGACCAGTTTTTACCCACTTCCAAGGGACAAGGAAGCAGCTTGGACTCCACTGATCCAGCAAGCAGAACAGTGAGCCCGGATTGTTTCTAAACAGACCTCAGCAGGTCTAAAATGCTAGCATTTAGCATTACATTAGCCCAAGGAGATAGCCTCGTTTGAGAGGCTAGCATCATCCAGAGCATCGCCAGAAAGCTAAGTGACAGCTTCGCCGAAAAGCCTCTTTTCGGATTTCGTCAAGGATTGCCTTTAGCTCCGCTATGAGCTTCAAAGCGGGCAGCTCCGTTATTAATCTACTATGGTCAACCTTTGACCAATCAAATCTCCTGATGAGATCGGATCCAATCTGATCAAATCCAATTAGGATTCAAATATGGCAGGTGATTGCCGCTATCTCTGGACTCTCTTGAAACGAGTAAGAGGATCAAGGAGAATCTCCCAACAATATGGAAAGGATCAAAACAGATCAACCGACCTGCCAATTCTAGCTCCGCAGAAGCTATCCTAGCCTCGCAGCAAGGCTACTTTCCAGATTTAAACAGATTTGATTCAATCTGTTTCCATATCTTCAAGGGACGATTATACCCTTGCTCTCCCTATAAATAACCTGTCAGGAGTACAAGGGAGAGAGAGAGGAGAGAGGGATCGGAGGGGATCGAGGAGGATCATCGATTGATCATCGGCGAGATTGGCGTCTTCTCAAAGATCGGGCTTCTTCATACGCACCGTGCGCTCTCTAACTCAGAGACCTTCAAGAGAAATACTTCTCCTTTCAGGGTGGTGATACCCTAACAACCTCTTTTCCTCAAGGAATCTCCGAAACCAGGCGAGAAGGAATTCCTCACAGAAGGCGGTTTTGAGAAGTAGCAAGAGGGTTCTACCAACCTTCTATTCTCTGATTCCCCGAACCAGGCGAGAAGGGAATCTCATCGCCCGCATCGTCAAAGGGACAAAGTGGTCGCGCGCTGACCAGACTCCTATCGGCACACTTCTCCAGAATCTCTGAGGAGATCTACTTGTAATCTTTTTAAGAATACTTGTAATTTAGCTCCTCAAACTCTTTTTTATAAGTTTTCCCCTTTGCAAACATAATGGAAAACAAGATGGCGACTCCGCTGGGGAATGTATTCTCCTCTGCTGAGAATCAAGTGTCGCAGTGCGACGAACAGACCTTCGGGTCTATCTCTGAATTCAGAAAAGCCGGTGCAGCCAGATCTTCTCTGGCTAAATCTTCAAGCAAAGTCTTTGCGGAGACGGAAAAGGTTCTCTACAAACCTGCCGCAGTTCTCTGGCGCAACAAGGAAACATGCCCGCAGCCCAGATCCTGCACTTTTGAGAACCTGGTTATCCAGATCGATCAAGGAAGATTTGAAGAAGTCCTCTCTGGGGGTGGCCTGACGCTTCGAGCACGGAAGCACAGGAAGGTCTTCATGACCAAGGTTTCAAATCAGAAACCAGAGGCAGAATTTTGCCAGCACCCCACAGCCCCGCCTGTAGCTATTCAGGTTCCCTGCGAACCTAGGCGCCCCCTGTCAAGGTTGATACGGAAGCCTAAACAGGAGTCTTCAACCAAAGCTCCCGGTGTAGTCATGCCGAGACTGCGCCTCTCCCGCGAAGAAAAGGGTAAGATGCCCGTCTGCCCTGACGATGCTGCCAGCCATGAAATCACGACGGCAATCATACCGTCACCTGAATCAAGGGCAGCAAAGCCTCCTGTCAGCCTCGCTTTCACAAGCGAAGCTATTGTACCACAATGAATTCACTGGGTTCGCGGCCGCAAGGCTAAGACCGCAGTATTATCAGAGGTTGATCCCCTTCGCAGCAGAAGAGCGGGCAAAGCACCACCGATTGCTCCGCTCCCCAGTTCATCAAGCACTAAGCTCGCACCTGTCGGCGAAGCTAGCACCAAAGTACTATTCAGTACTAATCCCTTCTGCAGGGATAAGAAGAATGGAGCATCACCCCTTGTACGCTCCAGAAAGGCCTCTCCACGGCGTTGTTCAGGCTCTGTTGAGCCTAACCTACGACAATTCTTGACAAACAAGCGGGGATTGGAGTCTCTCCAAACCACTTCCCCTTGTTGTCAAAAAGGATGCCGACTTGTGACAATCCATTCAGTCCGCTGTCGGCAATACCCAATCAAGGCTGCATCTCCTCACCATCAGTCGGTGTTTAACCGGTTGTCCGCACATGCCACAAAGAAACATCATGAAAGGAGCGCTTCGCGAAGCCCGCCTTCGCGTCCGTCAACATGACCGGAAGAGGACGAGAGCGACACAGGAAAGTCATACATCTGATGATACCCCTTTCGGCTCCCCAGATCCAGATTATAGCCCGGGCTTGGGTGAAGTCTTGGTGCAAGAAGAAGGTGTTTTCCGAAACACCAGATCCAGGGTGGCGATACCCTATAATTATGAACAGCCTTCCTCCTCGACGGTCCCAACCATGCCACAGCCCAGGCGGTCACCCCAATCATCCGAAGGGGAAGATGAAGACAGCGGGTATGCCTCGTCAGCAACGGTCAGTTCAGTGCGAACCGACAAAGCATCAGTCAACATGGCCGATAACGCTAACGATGACCTCCGTCGGCGTTTGGAAGCTCAAGAGCAAACCTCCAGGACCCAGCAGGAAGCCCTGGACAATATTCAACACATGCTTGCCCAACTCCTCAGCAATCGGGGCGGCAATGATACCGGAAGCCACCACGATGAGGAGGAACACTTTAGCAATGATCCCAAATCCAAGGGAGGTTCCTCCCTAGATGCTGAAGTCCTTGAGGGCCTCCAGGCTCAGATTGCATCCCTAGCTCAGAGGGATGAATTAAAGAAAGTAGGGACAGTCCGTCCTTATCCACTAGAGTGGGATTCGGTGCCATACCCACCGAAGTTCAAGCCACCAACGTTGCACACCTATGATGGAAAGAGCTCGCCAAATCAGCACATCTACTATTTCCGGTCTCAGACTGGTAATGTTATAAGCAATGACGCCATCATGGCTAGGCTTTTCATTGGCACCTTAAAGGGGGTGGCATTTGACTGGTTTCGCAGTCTTCCCCCGGACTCTATCAACTCCTGGATCGACCTGGAAACTCGGTTCCTTTCTCGTTTCTATGAGGACGATACCGAAGTGACCATGGACAAACTCCTCTCCACTGTGCAGAGGAAAGGTGAATCTGTCCGTGAATACATTGAGCGGTTCAGAAATCTATCTTTGATGTGCCCAGCTGGGATGCCATTACCCATGCTCTTACAGACATGCAGACACAACTTCTTAGACCAAGTAGAAGTTCGCATGGGGGCTGTCAAGGCCCATACTTGGAAGGAATTGGTCGAACAAGCGGAGATAGCCGAGAAGTCGGCTAAGAAGTTCGAGCCATCCGTCCCTAGAAGCAAATGGGGCGCGAACAACAAAGGGCGTAGCGATCCCCCGCATTCCTCCCAAGTCAAGGGGAAGGAAATCATGTCTGTGGAACTTACGGGGGACCTGCAGTCAAAGGCCAAGAAGAGCGGCGTCAACAGCCAGGAGTCTAAGTTCCCTCCAAAGCAGTACTCCTTTAGAGATGATCAGGTGGTCACGATATTCCATCTGCTCCACAGGGAAATAAGATGAAGCTACCGGATGCTCGGCGTCCTAATGAGATAGGGCGCACAAACGACCCCAAATACTGCCTCTATCATAGGATGATCCACCATCCTACTGACAAATGTTATGTCCTCAAGGACAGGATACAAGCCCTGATCGACGCCAGAGTCCTCACACTGAAGACGGAACAGAAGAAAGTCACTGCCAATATGGTGACCCTTGAATTCGGCACAGCCCAAAAGGTCATGGTTCCTGACGGGACGTATCTAGCCCCCACACCGCGGTTGGAAGTCAAGCATTCTTCAGCCATAGCTAAAGATGACAAGGGTCTCTTCCCCTTGACATTGGAGACAGGGGAAGTTATGTGGATACACCCTGACCTCGTCCAAGACATACAGCGGACGTCGAAGGACTCCAGCAAAAAGGGCAAGTCCTGCAATGTCATCTCTGTCCTGCCAGATGATGACAACCTTACTTCGGCTTCCCTCAGTGATTCAGAAGGAGAAAAGCGTGCTTGTACAGCGCAGGCAGATGCGCCGCAACAGACGGGCACCCGGTCTGGAAAATCATACTTAAGGCAGTATGACAAGTCTACTGACGAGATACAATAGCAAACGACGTCAGTACTAATCCCGACATCCGCTCCAGTCCTGACCAAAGGGAGAGAGAAGCCTAAGGAGGTGCGGTTCGATCATGCGTTGAAGAAACCGTCAGTCCAAGGGCTAGACACGCCCTTCCGTTTTGATATATTGGCCCACTTGGCCAATATCCCGGCTCGCATCACGATACACGAGCTTCTTCGTCTCTCCAAAGAGACAAGAGAGGCACTCAGAGATGCGCTGGCCAACTCGGAGTCCTTTCTGACATACATGCCTGAGGTTCCTGATGATGAGATCCGGCCTTCCTACTCAGAGTGCCATCACGCACAATCAAAGGTGCCTGCTATCACCTTCACGGCGAAAGATATGCTTCTCAAGGACAACAAGCACGATCGACCTCTGTACTATACCGGATATATCGGTTCAACATGCATTGAAAGAGTATAAGTCGATCCGGGGTCTGCACTCAGCATCATCCCCAAAAGGCTCCTCTATTTCCTCGGCATACCATTGTACAAGTTGTCCGCAACCACCACTACAATATATGGTTTCAACGCCGGGAGCAGCCATCCACTTGGGAAGATTCGGCTCCGTTGCAGAATCGGAAGCCTCAAGTCAGAAGTGACGTGCTATGTCATTGATGCTGACACATCATATAACTTGCTGCTAGGAAGACCCTGGATCCATGCCAACTGGATCGTTCCTTCCACTCTCCACCAATGCTTCAAATATGTTGAAGATGATGCGACAGTACGAACTGTCTTCGCTGAAAAGCAACCCTTCAAGGGGGTGGAAAACTACTTCACCGACGCCCTCCTGTATCAAGAGGCTGACGGAACGCCTGCAGAGCCATTGCCAGACGATGATGAAAGTGGCAATGAGGCGGATTCAGAATCCGAAACAGGCATGCCAGCCATTTTGATAGGCGAACCAATCACAGCATGTTTCCTCAATAACCCCCAATGTAATATCCCTTCTGATGAAGAGGGCGAATGGGTAATTAATGATAGTATCTCTTTTGGTTATCCTGCGAGTATTGGGTCAATTAAATCCATCATAGAAGGCTCTCTGCACATGCCCGTACATGAGCCAAGTTCGGCTGCTACATCTGTGGAGGTTATAGAAGGGGCCACGCTGGTAATCCCTCCATCCAAACAAGGTCAGTTGCCAATAATCTTCGGTAGAACCCAGCCACGGGGACCTGCAGCTACAGAGTCAAGCTCGGACTCAGAAGCCCCACAGTTCTTCCATTATGCGCAACCGGCACGCCATATTATGGAGAAGATGGGATATGACTTAAAACAGGCGGGCGGCCTAAACTTCGGAAAAGGAAGACGCAGCCTGATGCGTAATTCCGTCCCAAGAGGGAAACCTGCAAATTACTATGATAGTGCACGCAGGGGGTTAGGGTATGTCACACCCACATCATCAACAACAGTTCAGGTCAAAGACGACGAACCAATTCCATCACAGTCGGACTCATCTGCCGAGTGGGACTCTGACATCAGCATAGGAGGGATGTTCAACGGCCTCACTGTGAATATGACTTCAGGCAGTCAATTGGAACCTGCGGAAGCTGCTGATGAGAAACTTTGGGCCCAGCAATTAAGTCTCCAATGGGAAAAGCGGTTCGAGCTGCGCGAGCCACCTACCGAAGACAAGGTGATCCAGGTCAACTTGGGCAGTCAAGATCACCCCAAAGCCTATTTTCATAAGTGAAAGCTTATCACTTATCGAAAAGGAAGAATTGATAATACTCATAAAAGAGTATATAGATGTCTTCGCCTGGAGCTATGAAGACATGCCCGGACTTGATCCACAGGTCGCTATGCACCGTCTAAACATCAAGCCCGATGTTAAGCCAGTCAAGCAGCAACAACGTCGGTTTCGCCCAAACATCATGGAGGCTATTGAAGCTGAAGTCCACAAGGTCATTGCATGCGGCTTCATCCGAGAGGAACAACATCCAGATTGGGTGGCTAACATCGTCCCCGTCCCCAAAAAGAACGGGAAAATACGGATCTGCATCGACTACCGTGATCTCAATACGGCCTGCCCCAAAGATGAATTCCCACTGCCGATCACTGATGTCATGATCGACAACACATGCGGGTTCGAAAGGATGTCTTTCATGGACGGCTTCTCAGGGTACAACCAGATCAAGATGTATCCTGATGACGAGAAGCATACTTCTTTCCGAACGCCATTGGGGGTATACTGCTACACTGTGATGCCCTTCGGACTGAAGAACGCCGGAGCAACCTACCAGCGGGCGATGAGCATGATCTTCCGCGATCATCTCCGAAAGACGGTGGAATGCTATGTTGATGACATTGCCGTCAAAAGCCGCAACAAAGACGAACATCTTCGCGATCTGAGAACGATGTTCGACATAATGCGGGCTCATCAGCTGAAAATGAACCCGACAAAATCCTTCTTGGGAGTGTCTAGTGGCAAGTTCCTTGGGTTTATTGTCACATCAAAAGGAATTCATCTTGACCCAGACAAAGTCAAAGCCATCCAGGACATGCATCCACCAAGGAACCTCAAAGAGCTCCGAGGCTTGCAAGGCAGATTAGCCTACATCAGAAGATTCATAGCAAATCTTTCGGGCCGCTGCCAACCGTTCACCCGTCTCATGAAAAAGGGTACCGCCTTCATATGGGATCAAGCTTGTCAAGAAGCTTATGAAGACATTAAGAGGTATCTCACAAAACCTCCAGTCTTGGTGGCCCCTGCATCAGGGAAACCATTCTTGCTTTATGTAAAAGCTCTGGACTATTCCCTCGGCGCCCTCCTCGCTCAGAAGGACGACAATGGCCATGAGCAGGCCATTTATTATCTGAGCAGGACTCTCATAGGAGCGGAACCTCGCTACAATCCTGTTGAGAAAGAGTGTTTAGCTCTCGTCTTCGCTGTCCAGAAGACACGACATTATTTGGTTGGCCAAACCGTACATGTCATCTCCAGGGTGAACCCTTTGCGTCTTCTCATGACGAAGCCAGGGTCGCTGAATTCAAGGTTGGCTAAATGGGCACTTCTGTTGTCTCAATACGACATGACCTTTACTCCTCAGAAAGCGGTTAAAGGCCAGGCCCTTGCAGAGTTCTTAGCTGCTCATCCAGTTCCAGAACATTCAAAACTTCACGAAGACATCCCTGATGAAGTCTTCGAGTCTAATGCAACCTCAGTAGAGGAAGTGTGGCAGATGTTCTTTGACGGAGCATCGCGGATGGGCCCCAAAGGGAAGATCATTGCCGAGTGGGGGTTGTGTTCATCTCCCCACAGGATCATATCCTTCCCAGAGCATTCTCCTTGACAGAATCATGCTCCAACAATGTAGCAGAATACAATGCTCTGCTCATCGGTCTCCAGCTTGCCCAGGGAATGGGGGTACGCTACCTCGAAGCTTACGGCGATTCAAAGCTGATCATCAGTCAAGTCAAAGGCGAATATGAAGTCCGCCATGAGGACTTGGTGCCTTATTATCATACAGCCATCGAATTGGCTAGCTTATTTGAAGGCTTCTACATCGGGCATGTGTCCCGATCTCAAAATACCAAGGCGGATGCTCTCGCTGCATTAGCGACGACGCTAGCCTTACCGGCCGACACCGAGTATCACCTCACAGTCGCAACCCGGCATCTCATATGCTCCAAGCATATGCTAAGGATCCAAGAGGTCCATAATATCTCCGTGGATCTTGAGCCAAGGGATTGGCGCTTCCCTCTCATTGACTACGCTCTACACGGTCTGCTTCCAGACGACCCAAGGAAGCGGCGTCCATAAGACGAAGGTCTCTCCGGTTCTATTATGATCCCACTTTGAAGACACTCTACCGTCGTTCATATGACGGTGTCCTCCTCCGTTGTCTTTCTCATTCAGAGGCACAGGAAGTGCTTAAAGAAGCACATGATGGCATTTGCGGAGCTCACCAGCCGGGTCCAAAGCTTAAAGACAGGCCGCACAGACTTGGGTACTACTGGCCAACCATGATGGCCGATGCTACCCAATATGCACGAAGGTGTAAGGCATGCCAGATCCATGCAGACTTCATACACCAACCTTCAGAGTTGCTCCACCCTACCGTTGCTTCATGGCCATTTGAAGCATGGGGAGTCGATGTCGTAGGGCCAATCAGCCCTTCTTCGGCAAGAGGTCACCGGTTTATCCTGGCAATAACCGATTACTTCTCAAAATGGGCAGAGGCCATACCGTTGGCCGAAGTTAAGACCTCCAATCTGATTAGCTTCATCAAACACCATGTCACCCATCGATTTGGTGTCCCCAGGCGAATCATCCACGAGAATGGTCCTCAATTCATAAGCCAAGGATTCTATCGGTTCTGCGATAAATACCGAATTCAGAATGTGGCTTCAACCGCCTACAATCCTGCCGCCAATGGCTTGGCAGAGGCATTTAACAAGACGATCATCAAGCTGCTCAAGAAGTTCGTCTCCTCGAATAAGCGAGATTGGGACGAAAAGCTGGGTGAATGTCTCTGGGCTTACCGGACTACGGTTCGGACACCGACAGGCAATACGCCTTTCTCCCTGGTATATGGGTGCGAAGCGGTCATCCCATTGGAAATCCAGGTGCCATCATTACGGGTAGCCTTGACTACTAAGATGACATCAGAAGACAATGATCGCCTGCGTTTTCAAGAGCTCGAAGCCCTAGACGAGAAGCGGCTCCAAGCTCAGCAACACATCGAGCTATATCAGGCTCGGATGTCAAAAGCCTTCAATAAGAAGATCAAACAGAGAGTCTTCCAGAAAGGAGACCTGGTCTTAGCCGTCAGACGACCGATTATTATGACGCACAAGACCAAAGGCAAATTTCAGCCTAAATGGGAAGGACCGTTTGTGATAGAAACAGTCTATTCAAACGGGGCATACCGCCTTATGAATGCAAGTGGCGACCTATTCATGATGCCGATCAATGGCAAACTCTTGAAGAAGTATTATCCTTAATCGAGGATCCTTCTCTCGATCAAGTTAACATTACACTCTGATCGAGGTCTCCGTGTCCGAAGCACGCACAAAGAGAGCCTTTCTCTTCCTCCAAGTGAGGTCATACAGCCGAAAACCAACTGGGACCTGGCCGTGCACCTGTTATCCTAAAAGACAATCGAGGTTGTGCAGACATCAACCTGATAATCCGACATCCTTAACGATTAAGGATAGAGGAAAATGTTGGCCTTTAAGCCCAACATGAGTCCTCGACAACTCATCATGCTGAGGGGAATAGCATGGCTAGCCCAACTCAAACGGTAGTTGGTAAAGGCATATCAAACCGTTGATAGCTGGGGGTTTGCTAAAAATCCTAAGGACCTGCTCCCATTTGATTCCTCTCTAGAATCACTTACCAATTCTCATCCATAGAATGGTAAGACCACATATTCCGCTGTTATGTTAACATTAAACCTATGACAGCAGTCCCCTCATTTCTCCTCGTGAGAACGAGACCTCCAAAATCACCTACCAATTCTCATCCATAGAATGGTAGGGCCACATATATCCCACTGTTATGTTGACATTAAACCTATAATAGTGGTTCCCTCGTGAAAACGAGACCTCATCACCTATTTTGAGCTTGGTAGCTTCTCAACCAGTTATGTCATTGCGACCCCTGAACTGGCAGATAGCCAAGTCTCATCTACCATTGAGCTTAGTGGCGTCTCAATTGGTTATGTCATTGCGACCCCTGAACCAGCAGACAGCTAAGTCTCAATTCTGAGCCCTGTTGACATTTACAAAAGACAGGTCTCGATACTTGTTGACATTTACAAAAGACAAGTATCACCTATTTTGAGCTTGGTGGCTTCTCAACCAGTTATGTCATTGCGACCCCTGAACTGGCAGATAGCCAAGTCTCATCTACCATTGAGCTTAGTGGCGTCTCAATTGGTTATGTCATTGCGACCCCTGAACCAGCAGACAACTAAGTTTCAATTCTGAGCCCTGTTGACATTTACAAAAGACAGGTCTCGATACTTGTTGACATTTACAAAAGACAAGTATCACCTATTTTGAAGCTTGGTGGCTTCTCAACCAGTTATGTCATTGCGACCTCTGAACTGGCAGATAACCAAGCCTCATCTAACATTGAGCTTAGCGGCGTCTCAATTGGTTACGTCATTGCGACCTCTGAACCAGCAGACAGCTAAGTCTCAATCTTGAGTCCTGTTGACATTTACAAAAGACAGGTCTCGATACTTGTTGACATCTACAAAAGACAAGTATCACCTATTTTTGAGCTTGGTGGCTTCTCAACCAGTTATATCATTGCGACCTCTGAACTGGCAGATAGCCAAGTTTTATCTACCATTGAGCTTAGTGGCGTCTCAATTGGTTATGTGATTGGTAGTCAAAAGTGCATTTTTATCATCATATTTACCATCATTTTCATATTTATTCATTTAATTCTGCACATTTATTAATAATTAGTAATTTATTGTGTGCAGGCCTCGAATTGTTATTTTAGCAATAAATAAAGCCTAAAGAGCCCAAAAGCCCAGATCCAAGCCCATGTTTGAAGCCCAGGTGAAAAAGCGCAAATACAAAGAGTCAAAATGCAAATGCAAGGGCTAAAAGTTGCAAAAATCAGAAATTAGGGAAGGATAGACTTCTATCCAACCCTAAACACCTGCAGGATGAGAATAAAAGGCCAAGATAAGAAGAAATTCGTGGGAGGAAGATTTGAAGAAATCTGGATTAAGGGTAACTTGATTACCAAGTTACCTCGAAAATCCAGATTTAAAAGGCCAGGATTACAATTCTAGAAGCAGGCGCCCACATGGACGGACCAGGAGAGGCCACGCGCCAAAGCGCGTGGCCAGAAGCCACAAAAGTGCCGCGGAACCGCCGCAAATCCGCGGCACTTTGATAAGATCCTGATCCCAAATTTCGTGGGCAGATTCTTCCGGGACTCTGTAGCCTTCTGCATCTATAAATATCTCCTGCAGTGCAACGTAGAGAGCGTCCAGCGTCCAGCAAAGGGCCAAGAGCTAGGGTTTTTAGGTTTTAGGTTAGATTCCATTGTAAATTTTTATTTTCTTTTTGTGAAAGCTGAGAGGAGATGTTGCATTCATGGAGGAAGGGATCCTCTTGTACCGATGGTGACAGCCGGTGTAAGTTGTAAATTTTCCTCCATTGTTTAAATCAAATCAAAGCTTGTTTTGTTATTTTTATGTTTTATTGTGTCTCTATCTTTGTCTATCATTGTTTTTCTATTTTTGTTTATGACATTGTTTCTTTCTCTAATGTCTTGCCCACCATGAGATCCAACTGCTTCGAGAATACCTAGCCGAAGAAGGAACCTTGATGGCCTATGGCGATGAACAGGTCTTCATAGTTGCTTTTATTCCCTAGTTGCTTTTTATTCCATAGTTAAGAAGGCGGACGATCCTATATGCCATGCTTGTACGCCTTCTAAGAAAAGGTAAATCATCGCAACGGTTCAAACGGTAAGCAGACTGAAGAGGTAATCTTTCTTTCTTTTCTTCCTTTAGTTTAGATCCACATCTTCCTAAATTCTTCTCTTCCACTTCACTGTAAAAACCACCCATTGTAAATACCATCGTGACTAACAAAATAACTAAAAAAGATAAATTTTTAGAGAAACTTGCTTAACGCTTCCATCGCAGTCCCTCCCTGAGGATCACGACCCGCATAGCCTTGCTACCGCGGATTAGAACTGATTCCTCGCACGATCTATTCTTAATCTAATATTCTAATTTTTGTGTGCAGGAAAAATCAGTCAACAAATTGGCGCCGTTGCCGGGGAGGGACGGTAAGTTATCTCTAAAACAAAAAATTTAATTTTTAACTAATTCTTTATTCTTTTCTGTTTGCAGGTTTGGAGAACAGGAATAGAAAACAGCAGCTGCAGTGGACATATAGCTGCCCTGTGCCTCTGCCCTCGAAGGCAGAGCACAGGAGCCCACTGTTTTGCCGCGGATCCGCGGCCAGAGCCGCGGAAACGCGGCAACAGTAAGGACTACTGATTCAATTTTTTTGCAGATTGCTGAAATTTGAGATTACTGCTTACTGCTCTATTCTTTTTTGTTCTGTGATATACCTGTAAATTGCTAATAATTCAACAGTAAATTATTGGTTGTTAAAATAAAATTTGATTAGACGTTTGCATATTAGGCACGTGTCTTTTCAATTATTTTTATTTATTGTTGAAGAGTGCTGGAGAAGCAAGGTACGTACGCATTGCATGTAGAATAGGATTCATCTCTTGGTTGATTTTCTGCTTTGAGTGATTCTTATCTATTTATCTTGTACACTTGCACTAATTCATCTTAAGGGCATAACCCATTAACAAGATAAGGTGGGGATTTCATCACCCTTCCTTAGCCCAAAAATCATACCCCAAGCACTCACTAACCCAAGCCTAACATAAAAATTAGTAGACGTTGGCCCTAGGGACACTCGGACTCAGTTAGGAGATTATCCTAAGGGGGAACGGTGTTGGAAGTTGACTCCTGCCAAATCAGTGTCTAGGAAGGGGATTGAGGGCCGAAAGCCCGAAGTGTGGTGGTTATTTAATTAAGGAACGTCTTGACGGAAAACCTCCCACCACTCTTGCCCCGACCTGGCTGATTAACTTGTGGTCAAAGTCTGCACCCTACCTCCCGTGGACAGTCTAATCAGTTAGGAGTCGTCTAGGTCTAGGTCTACCCTAACTTAGGTTAGAAATTTTTCTTCTTTGTTTGTTTTCTTTTTGTTTTGTTTGTGATTGTGTGATATGGCCTATAACAACAATTTTTTCAATTTTAATGAGGATCCATATTACACACCAACCTCTTATTCGGATATTACCAACCCGGCATATCATAACTTTGACCAACCTAGTGTGCCAGATTGGTCTTATCCGAATCATTACATGCCCCAGTCCCAATACTATGAACAAGATTGGAATAATCATCACTACTCTTCACAGAGTCAATGGGAATTCAACACCCCTGAGCCATATGGTCAACCACCTGTTCAACCATTATCTTCATATACGTCTTTTCCCACATCACCAAGGTTTCAGTCCTCCATTGATCTATTCGATGGGTTAGAAGAAAAAGTGGATCGGTTGCAAGATACAATGAGTGATCAAATTTCTAGACTTTCAAACATTCTTGAGCATCTTGATAGGAACCAAGAATCATTCTGTTTAGAAGACCTTGATCAAAATTCAATTTCATCATATCAATATGAACTTGCTCAACCCCAATCCTTGGACAAGTTGGCTAGTTTTTAATTTCAATGAGATTGAATTAGATTGTGAATGTGAGCCCGATCCCCAACTTTGCGATTCAGTTTCCATCTTCGAATCTATGTTGACTCCAGTATCCTTACCCAATTTGGACCAATTTTCTGAGCCAACATTTATTCCCATACCTATAGATCATGAAATTGAATCACCCATTTTTGATGATCATATTGAACTTGACCAATTGTGCAATTTTGAAAGTCCCATGGAAAAATTGGCAAGTTCCCATTTTTATGAGATTGAAACTAATGAGATATGTGACCTAGATTCCCAAATCTATGATCAAGTTCAAATTCCCGAATCATTATTGACTCCTGTTTTGTTACCCGACTTAGGTAATATTTTAGAGTCAGTTTTGATTCCCACACCTATCATTCCTGAACTTGAATCACAACATTGAGTCACATTCCATTGTGGGAAAATGATTGTAGACTTGAGTTTCAATTTCTCGACTTGGACCCACTTCTTGATCCTAGCCCGATTCCTGAACCTTTACTTGATTTAAGTTTCTTTCCTGAGTCGGTATTAGTTCCTGAACCTATCATTCTTGAGTCCAAGTCAACCATTCTACCAAGTCACATTCTTTTGTTGGACATAGGTATAGACCATGACTCTGTGATGATTTTCCAGGACTGGTCATGTAAAGGGAGTAAGTTTCACGAGAGGATCTTCCATGATCCTATTCATTCTGGGGACTGTAAATATGTAAATAAAAAAGAGGTCAATAAAGGTAGGTCCCGTGAACTACCACGTTATCTTGTTTGGGCCGCATTTCGTGGACCAATTAGACCACCTCCGGAACCACCACCCTAAGGTAACTTCCGCCTTCCCTTGTTCTTTTTCATGCATATATGCATTCATTTCATACATTGAGGATAATGCATGAGATAAGTGTGGGGGTGGGCTTTACTAACATACTAACATAGGTAGAAACTAACAAAAAAAATTTTAAAAAAAAAAAAATGTTATAAAAAGGAAATATTTTGACTTATTTTTTGAAAGAAATCTAAGTTAGTTTTAAGGATTAGGAAAATCATGATTAGGATTTCTAAAAACTTGGTCAAAATAAATAAATTGTTTAAATTTTAGGTATAAGAGAGAAATTGAATAAATAATTAGTCTTGATTTTTACCTTAATGAAATATGCATACCAAATGCATATCTAGGATTCTAAGACAAAGACCTTGTGCCTCATAAAAAAAAAAGAAGAAAAAAAAAATAAAAAAAAAATATCGCCAATTAAGCTGATACATGTGCCTCAAGAAGCATAAGTATTCATGCCTAAAGGTGAGTAAATAAAAATAAAGTCCTTAGTTTTGTGGCCTAGTTCACTCGAATTTGAGTCCGCGGGGTGTTTTCTCACTTGGTGCCCTAAAGCCAACCGGTTTGGGAGTCATCGACTTTAAGTTCGTTACATGGGTGGATTAGAAAGCCTAAGAATACTAAGAAAAATAATATATGTATTAACACATCTAATAATCAATTAGTTAGGTATGAGGGCCTCAAGAAGCCTTGATACTTATACGAAAGAAAATTAGATGAGTTATACATGCCAAAAAAAAATAATAATAAATATATTAACACATCTAATAGTCAATTAGTTAGGTATGAGGGCCTCAAGAAGCCTTGATACTTACACGAAAGAAAATTAGATGATGTTATAAAAATAATAAAGAGGCATGAGAGTCCAAGTTAAGGAATTCCTAGATTCACAAGGGTGCGTATGACTTTTGGTAACGAAAAAGACTATATTAGAAATTCAATTTTAATCCTTACCTAAAATGAATAACAATGGACTTTATAAAGACTGGGTTTGAAGAATGAATAAAAATGAGAATCCTAAAACTTATAGACTACTTAGTCTCTTCAATATAATTCAAATATTTTCCTTTTTATGGATTTTGTGGGTGCAATCCGCTGAAAACCCTCACGAGACAACACTCGTCCTCTAGGGTAACCTAGAGGTTTAACGGCTTGTTGCACGTGCTAAGTGCAATCGTGATTCCTACGAAAGTGAGTTAGGTTAGATTAACTTTTTCTTTTTCTTTGTTTTTACTCGAGGACGAGCAAAAAGATAAGTGTGGGGGTGTGATTGGTAGTCAAAAGTGCATTTTTATCATCATATTTACCATCACATTTTCATATTTATTCATTTAATTCTGCACATTTATTAATAATTAGTAATTTATTGTGTGCAGGCCTCGAATTGTTATTTTAGCAATAAATAAAGCCTAAAGAGCCCAAAAGCCCAGATCCAAGCCCATGTTTGAAGCCCAGGTGAAAAAGCGCAAATACAAAGAGTCAAAATGCAAATGCAAGGGCTAAAAGTTGCAAAAATCAGAAATTAGGGAAGGATAGACTTCTATCCAACCCTAAACACCTGCAGGATGAGAATAAAAGGCCAAGATAAGAAGAAAATTCGTGGGAGGAAGATTTGAAGAAATCTGGATTAAGGGTAACTTGATTACCAAGTTACCTCGAAAATCCAGATTTAAAAGGCCAGGATTACAATTCTAGAAGCAGGCGCCCACATGGACGGACCAGGAGAGGCCACGCGCCAAAGCGCGTGGCCAGAAGCCACAAAAGTGCCGCGGAACCGCCGCAAATCCGCGGCACTTTGATAAGATCCTGATCCCAAATTTCGTGGGCAGATTCTTCCGGGACTCTGTAGCCTTCTGCATCTATAAATATCTCCTGCAGTGCAACGTAGAGAGCGTCCAGCGTCCAGCAAAGGGCCAAGAGCTAGGGTTTTTAGGTTTTAGGTTAGATTCCATTGTAAATTTTTATTTTCTTTTGTGAAAGCTGAGAGGAGATGTTGCATTCATGGAGGAAGGGATCCTCTTGTACCGATGGTGACAGCCGGTGTAAGTTGTAAATTTTCCTCCATTGTTTAAATCAAATCAAAGCTTGTTTTGTTATTTTTATGTTTTATTGTGTCTCTATCTTTGTCTATCATTGTTTTTCTATTTTTGGTTTATGACATTGTTTCTTTCTCTAATGTCTTGCCCACCATGAGATCCAACTGCTTCGAGAATACCTAGCCGAAGAAGGAACCTTGATGGCCTATGGCGATGAACAGGTCTTCATAGTTGCTTTTTATTCCCTAGTTGCTTTTTATTCCATAGTTAAGAAGGCGGACGATCCTATATGCCATGCTTGTACGCCTTCTAAGAAAAGGTAAATCATCGCAACGGTTCAAACGGTAAGCAGACTGAAGAGGTAATCTTTCTTTCTTTTCTTCCTTTAGTTTAGATCCACATCTTCCTAAATTCTTCTCTTCCACTTCACTGTAAAAACCACCCATTGTAAATACCATCGTGACTAACAAAATAACTAAAAAAGATAAATTTTTAGAGAAACTTGCTTAACGCTTCCATCGCAGTCCCTCCCTGAGGATCACGACCCGCATAGCCTTGCTACCGCGGATTAGAACTGATTCCTCGCACGATCTATTCTTAATCTAATATTCTAATTTTTGTGTGCAGGAAAAATCAGTCAACATTATGTCATTGCGACCTCTGAACCAACAGACAGCTAAGTCTCAATCTCGAGCCCTGTTGACATTTACAAAAGACAGGCCTCATACTTGCTGACATTTACAAAAGGCAAGTATCTTCACTCTAGCCCCGCAAAGGGCTGACCTCGAGACTGGCGACGTCCCATTTGGTTATGTCATTGCGACCTCTGAACCAACAGACAGCCATGCCTCATTATCCAAACAAACAAAGACGACAAAAGAAAGAATTTTTATTAAATTCCAAAAGGATGGGATACATGGAAGAGCCTATAGGCGTACATGGTAAGATCGGATCCGATCTCCGAGCGAAGCCAGCCTCGTCCTCCTGTCATCAACAGCCTGGGCCAGCGCCTGTGATCTCAGCTCAGCCTCATTGAAATCCACCGCTTGAGCCAGACGCGCTTCAACCTCCGCCAAAGTCGCCCTCTGTGACGACTTTCGCCGCGCTAGTTCCTCACTCCGAACCCTGAGCTGCTCAAGCCGCGCAGACTCTTCATGACGCATCTGTGTAGCCTTGGATAAGAGGAGATTTGCCTTCCGGATCATCTCTTCAGCCCTCTTAACCTTATCTTTGGCATCAAGAAGAGCACTATTGGAGGCGTCAATTGCACTCCCAACCTCTGCTTCCTCTGTCTCCAAGGACTCCAAGTCAGAGGAGATAGCCTCAGCAGCCTCTTGAGCGGCGAGCTGAGCCTCGCGCCTTTGGGCAACAAGACGTGTGAGTCGTTCATCAGCCAGAGACGCTGCGTCTGAACGATGGACATGGCGCCATTCCTCCACGTCCTTCTCAAGGTCATCCACCAGGAGTTCCAGAGCAGAAGCCTGGTGGTACCCCTCAAAATCTCGGATACACTCAATGCCACGGGAGAGGACCATCTTCAGCTTCGAGAACGGCACAGGCGAGCCCTTCAAGACTAGACCGATAGTCTGCTCCAAACTGTTATAGAAGCTGTCAACCAGATTACCGATGAAGTCATTCTCAGCTTCATCAACCCTTGAGACAACCTCGGAGCAATCTACCAACCCAGTCGACACCGCCGCAGAAGAAGAAGCGGGAACATCGACAGCAGCAGGGCAAGCCAAAGGTGACCTCGGCGGAGTCCTCAGCGACATCAGCACGCCAGCCACCGCGGAAGTAGGACTGGCAACCACCTCCTGAGCAGCAGGCTCGACGATCAAAGTCGGGGAACTAGGGTCCACGATCACCCTCAGCCCCGCACTGGGCAAAATTGTCGGCACCTCACTCGCTGATGTGATTGGGAGTGAGGATACCTCCGGGACTGCCGCCCCTTCAGCCTCTCGCCTTTCAGCTGACCTGGGCTGATAAGAAGGCAAGTCGCCGTACAACACGTCCAACATGGCAACATCCGCCGTGGACGAAGCACTCAACCCACCCTCTGACCTTCCAGGGGAAGTCTCCGGCTCCTTCAAAGCCGACGCATCTTGAGGCCGAACACCTGCAACAAAGCCATGGTCAGAAAGCAGATGCAGTAAACAAGAGGAGATCAAAAGGTCGTCATTTTACAAAGGCTGATGTTACTTCGTCAGCCTCATCAGTCTCTAGCGGTTCCATCGCGAAGTTCTTGCCAGAATCAACGCGGATAGCCGGCCTGCTCGCCGATTCCTCCGCAGACCACCCGATAGAGCTGGATGCCATAGGACTTCCTTTAGAAGTCCCAGTGCCCGAGAGGCCAATGTCGGCCGCATTACCACCACACTCCTCCGAGCGAGCAAAGGAACCAGCTGCAGTTCCATAAGCGAATAGAGGATCATACTGGTCCCCTTGCTCTCCAATTGCCTCAACTCCTGCAACAAAAAGCAAATGATGAGTTATTCAAAGTGCGCTGAAGGCATATTAGACGAGGCCAATCTTACCAGTAGTCGGTTCAGCAACCGACGGCTCAGCCACTAATGGAGCAGCAAAGGAAGCGCAGTAGAGGGTTCGCCCTCTACCACAATTGTAGGAGCATGGCGACGGGGCCTCTTCGCCGACGACTTCCTATGGGATCCACTCCCACGCTTCCTCTTGAAGTGGACATCAGAGTCCTCTTCTTCCACTTCTTCCACATGTTGTGAGGGAGCCGTCCCCACTACACCAGAACCGGCTTCACGAGTATCAACTTCATAGGCATCAGCCCTCGTCTCTGCCTCGAAGCGAGGGCTCCCCGCATCAGAAGCCCCACTGTCATCTACAGCGATGAACTCGTCTATGCCAGGAACACGGACTCGTTTGCCCTCCATCTTATCAGAAGCTTTCTGCCTCATTCGATGAGAAATTAACTTCACACCCGAACGGTTGGCATTAAACCCAGCAGGTGTAGAGTTCGAAGTTGCATACCATTGACAGAAACACAGGGTCGTCCAAAGGCCGGGATCCCTCAGCGGCGTGCGTAGCCACGCTCCAGTGCCATCCGCGGTAAAGAACCGCCAAGCACGAGCCCCATCAATAAGGCTCCCCATGAAAGCCAGGTCCGGATTGGGGTTGCCCACATACAACTGGTCATACCCAAATTGGCGGGCAAACCGGCTCGGGACGTAGGGCTCCAGGTAGCAGGTATCCCCACTCCTGTACAACAAATGCGAGGGCCGGATACAGACCAGCCACTCGAAAACAACCCCGACTCATGGGAGACCGACCTGACTCCACATCATGAATTTCCTCGTTGTATCCTGCACCCCGCAGGTGAGGAAAGCAACGGAACAGGCTATAAGCGTCATAACGACGCACCAACTTACGGGCCTCAGCCACATAAGTTTTCTGCCACGAACGGCCTTCAAAGCGACGGAGAAGCGCCGTTTGAACACCCTGCGGAGGGTCTTCCCCAGCTCCAATCAAACTGGGGCAGTGCAAGGCGAACCACGCCATCAAGTAGGTGTACGGTAAACCTACCCTAGGATTGGGTCCGTCACAAGGCAAGACGGCACCCTTCCCTCGCCTTGACGCCATTGGACTGCAGAAAGCCTCCGTCAGTGCACGAAGACCCCTCTGAATACAACACACCATGGCCGGGAGAAGACCCAGACGGTGGCCATGGACCAAGCGGACGGCAGGCAGCAGCACATTCGGGTGGACGATGTCACCCGAAGATGAAGGCACGACACACTTCTTTAACCAGATGGTTAGAAGCCGGCCAGCAACGCCTTGCGAGACATAGGCCGACGGGCCTGATGGTGAAAGCTCCGAAGAACATCACCCTTCCCGAAAGGACCATCATCTTCTGCCACGACGATATCCTTTTCAGCATGCACCTCCATCCTTACCAAGATGTCTTCTTCAGCAACTCCGCAATGAGCTGCCTCAGGCGCACTGGTCATATCCGGGAACAAGTAGTTCCCCCAGCTCTTCAAGCTCTTCGAGCTACCCTTGCCACCAGTATGGATGCTGGAACAGATATGCAAGTGGCACATCAACTCCCGATATGTCTCGAGCAGAGCTGGCTCCTGCTTCTCCAGGAGAGCCAACTCCGCCTCACAGGGAAAGTACTCTTCGTACGGAAGAGACCCGAAGGGCAAAGCAGAGATCTCCCGCATCTCGTGCAGGGCCATGCCCAACTCACCAACCGGGGTGAAGAAAGTCCCCGAAGCCGGGCAGTACAACTCAAGGATGGCGTAGAAGCACGCCACCTTCATCTCAATGCCGTAGCAGGTCGCCCTGACGGCCTCATGGAGGTTTAACCTCTCTAAGTCCCCTCAAAATGAGTGAGAATATAGTTGGTCAACTCCGCCCACCACGACCTAGGAGGGTGGACCCAACCGGGAGTCCTGAAATCGGTGGCAGGATAATTCCCGTCAACTTCGCAGAACTGAGTGCCAAAGGTCGGCGCCGCAGCTGGGTTTTCTCCTACTGGAAGGTCCCGCGATACCTTCCCAGGGTATAGCCCCATTATGCTACGAGAATGGCCCGCCCTCGAATAGCCGGACTGGAATGTCAACCTCCGACACTCACAGACTCGGCATTTAAGCTCACGCCCCACGCCATCTTCCGAGCCTGAGTCACGCTCGCGAAGGAAGACAAAGCAAAATGCCGCTTAGTGGACGGGAGATAGAATCTCTCGCCGTCCAACTGGAAGATCCACTGGCCTTCACCGGCCTGCAGCTGGCGATCGGGATCTGGTGCAGCATCACCGAACATGAAGTCAGGCTTTCTGTAAGCCTGACGGTCGATATCTTCAAGTGGAGCCGTAGTCAAGATGCTCCGCATGGCCTGCGGATGACCGTCCTGGATGAGCGTATCCCGTACAAGGGAGCTCGGCTCACTGAACAATGAAGCCTGCCCATAGAACTGCAAGCTGATGCTTCCGCCTGCTCGACTGGCTACACCGAACAGACTGTTCTGGAGGCCGGAGGCGTAATGAACTGCAAAAACAGAAATGAGCTATGATTAGTTCACCAATCAAGTGGATGCGAAAGCATAAAAATTCACTAAGGCATAGCCTCGCCTAGCAAGCAGGGCCTGCAAGGCGATAGCTTTGAAAAAGCTTCACTTCATGGATAAGACTGCATCTTTGCAGAAAATATCCAAAGCGCCAACTTCGCTTAAAGCAGGAAGTGGCATAGCCCTAAGGGCTGACGTCACCAAAAGGACATCATGGTCAACGGTCGTCCTTCGTAGCCACGACTGAAGGGACACGACCCACATCCTGTTCCTCAACAGGATGGAGATTGCCCAAGCAATGGCTTCCTACGAAAGCCTAAAAGAAGAACTGTTCAGTTCTTACTTCCCTGGTGCAAGGAAAGTAGGGAAGTTAAGGGAAACGAGTTCCCTGATGAGGACAGATCATATTCGATCAGATACCGACTCCAAAGGAGGAAGACCATCATCTCTAATCTGGGAGAAAAATCCTTACCAGTGACTGGTCGCTCGATGACCGAAGGAGGAAGGCCCTCCGCCGCAGAAGTCGCCACTTCTTTTCCCGCTCGTCTTTTGGGCGCCATTGAAGAGCTGCTAGGGTCCTCAAAGATCTCTGAATGAAAGGGAAGAAGAAGAGGAAGAGATAGAAAGTTCTCTGAAAAAAGAGAGACCTTTCCATATTCAGCCCGATCAGGCTTTTATAGGCCAATCAGCGCCTGAAATGAGGCCTCGAGAAAAGGCCCATGCCGCCGTTTCGAATTAATTCGAAACAGCGCCCGAAGCGCCTTCCGAGAAGTGCCGGTTCAACTCTGCTAAGAGTTAACCCTACTGGTGCAAAAGTGCGGACTTCGCACAATCTTTTAAAGGCTTTGCCGAGAGGCTTACCTTAGCCCTCTAAAAAGGTGCTATGTCCTTAGCTCCGCACACAGTCCAGCCCAGCAATGGCCGAACTCCCAATGAAAGTAAGCAAAAATCAGATGGTCAGACAATGAACTTTCATTAATTCAAAAGCAAGGGTACATTTGATATTACATCAAAACTGTGTTTCATATAACACACCAAGTTGCCTAACAAAGTCATTTGCATAAAAGGCATACAAGCGGTTTTATCTGCTCCCAGGCCAGACCAACGGGACAGGAAGGGCCCTCCTCCTGCATAAGGCTGTAATCAGCGGTGCCACAAGGACACGGTCATTTTTCTCCACAAAATGGCAGATCTTGCCAGGCCATTTTTGTTGAAGCCTGACAATAAAAACCTATCGCCGCCAACACGATAAATCACGTATAATGGGAATTGGCAGTGGTACCAGTGATCTAACAGGCGCGATATCCGCTTTCCTGAAGTGGATCGCCCCCAAAAGCCACCAAAGTTGAAAGTCGGCAATGATGCCGGCGATCCACAGGCGACGCCCATTATCTTGAAGCGGATCCTCTCCGATAAAGGCGGCGGCCAGCCTCACCTCAGAACGAATCATCTCGGATAAAAGGCTGCCAACAGCCCCTGGGACGCGCACTCGCTGCCCCGAATTGTTCCTCCTGCTTAAAAGTAAAGCTTCAACCGGGGAAGCATAAGGCAATTTCATGGTTTCTTCCATCAAGTTACCAGACTGGCAAGCATAGCTCACTGCAAGGCAAATTGGAGCAAGTTAGCAGTCAAGCACAAAAAGAGCTGCAAAGATATTAAGTCAGATACCTGGGCGGCAAAAGCAATCCGACTTCAGCAGAGGACAAGCTCCGCCTGCACAGCAACCATGGGCTGGCTCAGCAAACGCCAAGTCCTAGCCTCGCCTATATGGCAAAGTCAGACTGATCTTGTGAGAAACAGTCTCAACATTCACCAATATGGCAAGACTGGCTCAACCTTTGAAGAGACCAAGTCCTAAGTTCTGCCTGTGTAGCAGACTCAACTTGCAATGATCTTTCTGTGATCAAGTCAGAATGATAGCTTCACTGGGAAGCTATGCCAAAATTCTTCTCTGCAGATCAGCCAAGTGCAAGATGAAGAACAAGGGAAGCCAATCTCTAAAGCAGCTGTCAAAGTTAAACTAAGGGAGATGAATTCCCTAAAAATCGGTGAAGTCGTTAAACGATCAAGACTTACTGGTCCTTGGCCGGTTAGACAACCAGAGTGGGCTTTTCCACTAATTCAGAGATCTGAGTATCTCTCTCAACCAAGAGAAGAGAAGGAAGGCAAAACATTTCTCTTCAGAGGACCTCAAGTGTCCTATTTATAGGCCCCATGGCCTGAGCGCTCTCACCTCAAGCGTAGAAACACGAGCGCATTTAAGGCATTTACTGCGCCTTGAGAACAGGGACGGTTTCCCTTGGAACCGTGCGAAAGGAGAAAACGTCTCCCTCATAAAAGGCACTTGTGGCGCCTTGAAGAAAGGAGTATCCTCCCTTGGAAACGTGCGAATCGGAGAACATCTCTCTCGATCAGCGCGAAAGAAGGAATGATCCTCCTCGTAACCGCCCCACGGCAGTTGGCTTTGAAAAGGCAACAGGAGTTCCAAAGCGAACTTATTTCTTGGAAGCCCAGATGCGGAGCTACCCCGACGCGAAGCTACTCGCGAACCTGTGCAATTCTTCGGCGAGTCTATCCCAAAGCAGGATTGGAAGCGAAGCTGAACTCAACCATCATACTCCATACCACCATCACAGCAGTTCAAAGTATTTCGGAGTCTGAGCTATTGCAGACTCTCGAAAACTTTGAAGGGGGTCTTGTTGACACTTAAAAAAGACAAGATTCTCATTGGTCCGAACAATGTCTAGCGACAGACGAGCTGAAGACCAGTTTTTACCCACTGATAGTAGTGAAAAATTGCATAATTGTCATCATATTTACCATCACATTCGCACGTTTATTCATATTATAATGCACATTTATTAATATTTCTTTATTTAATATGTGCAGGCCTCAAATTATCAATTTAATAAAGAATAAAGCTTAAAGAGCCCAAAAGCCCAGATTCAAGCCCATGTTTGAAGCCCAGGTGAAAAAGCGCAAATACAAAGAGTCAAAATGCAAATACAAGGGCTAAAAGTTGCAAATATCAGAGATTAGGGAAGGATAGACTTCTATCCAGCTGACCATCTCTCTCGTGTGCCAACGCACCTTCTGACGAGCTGCCCATCTCTCTCGTGTGCCAAACGCACCTTCTGACGAGCTGCCCATCAATGACAATTTTCCCGATGAGCAACTTCTAGCCATCTCTAAGGAGCCATGGTTTGCTGACATAGTAAATTACTTAGTCACAAACCAAACACCACCTAGTTGGTCTAAACAGGATAGATACCGATTCTTGTCTCAAGTTCGGTATTACATGTGGGAAGATCCTTATCTTTTCAAATATTGTAGCGACCAAATCATTAGGAGATGTGTCCCCGACGAGGAGACTAGAAGCGTGCTAGCTTTTTGTCATGAGTTCGCTTGCGGTGGACATTTTGGTCCTCGCAAAACTGCCGAGAAAATTTTGCAAAGTGGCTTTTATTGGCCAACTGTGTTTAGAGATGCATTTGAGTATTGCAAGACTTGCACAAGATGTCAAATGATAGGAAGAATTTCCAAACGAAATATGATGCCCTTAATTCCCATTCTAGAAGTAGAACTTTCGATGTATGGGGCATCGATTTTATGGGACCCTTCCCTAATTCGTTTGGGCACCAGTACATCTTGTTGGCCGTAGACTACGTGTCAAAGTGGGTAGAAGCTGTCCCTTGCAAGACAAATGACAACAAAGTTGTTGTCAAATTCTTGAAAGATAATATCATCTCACGCTTTGGAATCCCTCGAGCCATCATTAGCGACAATGGCACACATTTTTGCAATAGAACTTTTGAAGCTCTTATGCGAAAATATGCCATTACCCACAAGTTGTCTACGCCCTACCATCCTCAAACTAGCGGGCAGGTAGAAGTTTCTAATAGGCAAGTCAAGCTCATTTTGGAGAAGACTGTGAATCAGAATAGAACGACTGGTCCACCAAACTGGTGGATGCCCTATGGGCATATAGGACTGCCTTTAAGACGATTCTAGGAATGTCTCCCTACAGACTGGTCTTTGGAAAGGCTTGCCACCTTCCTGTCGAGTTAGAGCACCGGGCCCTTTGGGCAATTAAGCAGCTAAATTTCGATTTAGATAAGGCCGGTGAGTTTCAGAAATTACAAATTTCTGAACTAGAGGAGTTGAGGAATGATGCATATGAGAATGCAAAGATTGCGAAGGATAGAGTTAAGGTTTTTCACGATAAATTCATCACGAGAAAAACTTTTGTCCAAGGACAAAAAGTTTTACTCTACAACTCTAGACTTCATCTCTTTCCCGGCAAATTGAAGTCAAGATGGACAGGACCATTCATTGTTAAGACGGTGTTTCCACACGGAGCCATAGAGATCTACGATCCCAAAAATGGCAATTCATTCAAGGTAAATGGTCAACGTCTTAAAATCTTTTTGGAGTCTGTGCCGGAAGCTAATGCGGCGATGGGTCTTTTTGACCCACTGTATCGGTGATTATATCTTTCTGCCAGTTCATGCATCCATACATTTCATTCATACATTAGGGACAATGCATGAAACAAGTGTGGGGGAAGGGTATGTAATATATAAAAAAAAAAATCTGAAAAAAAATATTAAAAAAAAAAATTTTAAAAAGGACAGTATTTTGACTTATTTTTTGAAAGAAATCTAAGTTAGTTTTAAGGATTAAGAAAATCATGATTAGGATTTCTAAAAACTTGGTCAAAATAAATAAATTGTTTAAATTTTAGGTATAGGAGGAGAAATTGAATAAATAATTAGTCTTGATTTTTACCTTAATGAAATGTGCATACCAAATGCATATCTAGGATTCTAAGACAAAGACCTTATGCCTCATATAAAAAAAAAAAGAAGAAGAAAAAAAAATCACCAATTAAGCTGATACATGTGCCTCAAGAAGCATAAGTATTCATGCCTAAAGGTGAGTAAATAAAATAAAGTCCTTAGTTTTGGGGCCTAGTTCACTCGAATTTGAGTCCGCGGGGTGTTTTCTCACCTGGTGCCCTAAAGCCAACCGGTTTGGGAGTCATCGACTTTAAGTTCGTTACATGGGTGGATTAGAAAGCCTAAGAAGACTAAGAATATAATATATGTATTAACACATCTAATAATCAATTAGTTAGGTATGAGGGCCTCAAGAAGCCTTGATACTTACACGAAAGAAAATTAGATGAGTTATACATGCCAAAAATATATATATATATATATATATATATTATATATATATATATATATATATATATATATTAACACATCTAATAGTCAATTAGTTAGGTATGAGGGCCTCAAGAAGCCTTGATACTTACACGAAAGAAAATTAGATGATGTTATAAAAATAATAAAGAGGCATGAGAGTCCAAGTTAAGGAATTCCTAGATTCACAAGGGTGCGTATGACTTTTGGTAACGAAAAAGACTATATTAGAAATTCAATTTTAATCCTTACCTAAAATAAATAACAATTAACTTTATAAAGACCAGGTTTGAAGAATGAATAAAAATGATAATCCTAAAACTTATAGACTACTTAGTCTCTTCAATAATAATTCAAATATTTTCCTTTTTATGGATTTTGTGGGTGTAATCCGCTGAAAACCCTCACGAGACAACACTCGTCCTCTAGGGTAACCTAGAGGTTTAACGGCTTGTTGCACATGCTAAGTGCAACCGTGATTCCTACGAAAGTGAGTTAGCTAGGTTAGATTTTTCTCTTCCTTTTTGATTTTTACTCGAGGACGAGCAAAAAGATAAGTGTGGGGGTGTGATAGTAGTGAAAAATTGCATAATTGTCATCATATTTACCATCACATTCGCACGTTTATTCATATTATAATGCACATTTATTAATATTTCTTTATTTAATATGTGCAGGCCTCAAATTATCAATTTAATAAAGAATAAAGCTTAAAGAGCCCAAAGCCCAGATTCAAGCCCATGTTTGAAGCCCAGGTGAAAAAGCGCAAATACAAAGAGTCAAAATGCAAATACAAGGGCTAAAAGTTGCAAATATCAGAGATTAGGGAAGGATAGACTTCTATCCAGCTCTAAACACCTGCAGGATGAGGATAAAAGGCCAAGATAAGAAGGAAATTCGTGGGAAGAAGATTTGAAGAAATCTGGATTAAGGATAACTTGATTACTAAGTTATCTCGAAAATCCAGATTAAAAGGCCAGGATCACACTTCTAGAAGCAGAAGCCCACATGGAAGGACCAGGAGAGGCCACGCGCCAAAGCGCGCGGCCAGAAGCCACCAAAGAGCCGCGGACGCGCGGCAAGGGCGCGGCTTTTTGACGTTATCTGGCTACCAGATTTCGTTGGCAACTCTATCCGGGACTCCTCTATATTCTGCACTATAAATATCCGAGCAGTCGCAACAGGGAGGGGCATGCAGAGACGACTAGGGTTTTCTTTAGCTATTTTTCTAAATTTTTGCACAAGTTGTAATTTTTATTTCATGCTATTTGTGGAGAAGAAGGAGACGATTGTGTAACCGGAGATTCAACGAAATAAAGGTCACTCTTTTGTTCTCTTTTAATTTCTGCAACTTTACTTTATTTCTTTTGTGATCTCTCTTTGTTTTAATCTGTGATCTCTTCTTGTTTTCGTTTTCTTTTCCTTGCAATCTTTCTCATAAAAAAAAATAATAAAAAAAAATAAATAATTTGAAAAGAAAAAAATAATGAAGAACTAAATCTCTCTAGTGGTTTGCTGAGACTCTTGAAGCAACCCTAGAGCAGTTAAGCCTAGATCTGATTAAGGAACATCAATCGAAACCCTAGGTATTAAAAACAATTTTTCTAGAAGATTAAACAAATACCTAGAAATCCTAATCTAGGTTGCATATTAAAAAGGCTTTTCATGACTTCAACTTAAGAACTAGGACAGCATAAGTTTGAGATTCGTCTTTTATTAGGCTGCACCTAGATGTTAGGATGAACCATAGTTTAGTTTTTAGATTATGTAACTTAGTAAGAATCTAGCATTGATTTTTCTTGCTTGAATTATTTGTAATGACCTAGGGTGAATCATATCAATCTTAAGATGAAGATCAAGCTCCTTAACTTGCAATAGGGTTGTGGTAGAAGATCAGCAAAACCACGTCTTTAATCTCATATTTTCATCACCAATCTAATCTCTCTCTTTTACTTGAAGCATACAGAGGAATCGAGTCGAAAAGCTTTCATCGCATCCTTCCCTGAGGATCACGACCCGCTTGAGCCCTTGCTACAGCGGATTCGCATTGAGACTAAGAATTCTGAACTTTATTTCAATCTATAAAATCTCAATCACCCACCTCCAAGGGACAAGGAAGCAGCTTGGACTCCACTGATCCAGCAAGCAGAACAGTGAGCCCGGATTGTTTCTAAACAGACCTCAGCAGGTCTAAAATGCTAGCATTTAGCATTACATTAGCCCAAGGAGATAGCCTCGTTTGAGAGGCTAGCATCATCCAGAGCATCACCAGAAAGCTAAGTGACAGCTTCGCCGAAAAGCCTCTTTTCGGATTTCGTCAAGGATTGCCTTTAGCTCCGCTATGAGCTTCAAAGCGGGCAGCTCCGTTATTAATCTACTATGGTCAACCTTTGACCAATCAAATCTCCTGATGAGATCGGATCCAATCTGATCAAATCCAATTAGGATTCAAATATGGCAGGTGATTGCCGCTATCTCTGGACTCTCTTGAAACGAGTAAGAGGATCAAGGAGAATCTTCCAACAATATGAAAAGGATCAAACAGATCAACCGACCTGCCAATTCTAGCTCCGCAGAAGCTATCCTAGCCTCGCAGCAAGGCTACTTTCCAGATTTAAACAGATTTGATTCAATCTGTTTCCATATCTTCAAGGGACGATTATACCCTTGCTCTCCCTATAAATAACCTGTCAGGAGTACAAGGGAGAGGAGAGAGGAGAGAGGGGATCGGAGGGGATCGAGGAGGATCATCGATTGATCATCGGCGAGATTGGCGTCTTCTCAAAGATCGGGCTTCTTCATACGCACCGTGCGCTCTCTAACTCAGAGACCTTTCAAGAGAAATACTTCTCCTTTCAGGGTGGTGATACCCTAACAACCTCTTTTCCTCAAGGAATCTCCGGAACCAGGCGAGAAGGAATTCCTCACAGAAGGCAGTTTTGAGAAGTAGAAAGAGGGTTCTACCAACCTTCTATTCTCTGATTCCCCGAACCAGGTGAGAAGGGAATCGAATCGCTCGCATCGTCAAAGGGACAAAGTGGTCGCGCGCTGACCAGACTCCTATCGGCACACTTCTCCAGAATCTCTGAGGAGATCTACTTGTAATCTTTTTAAGAATACTTGTAATTTAGCTCCTCAAACTCTTTTTTATAAGTTTTCCCCTTTGCAAACATAATGGAAAACAGAGGGCTTCTTAAGGGATTGTCATAGTGGGCAGTATTTGCCTGGCTTTCTTTCAAGGCATGAAAGCTGCTTGACGAGATACAGCTACCTGCTCTAGGAGCTAACGCAGGGATAAAGACTGCCCCAAGGGATCCCCATCGATGAACAAGCCTTCACTGTTCTCGTATTAGAGATCTGTAAATGTGGCAAGATAGGTCCTCAGATCTTTTGTGTTACTTTTTAAGAAGTAAACACAGAGATGTAAAATATTTTATGTATTCCACTTGTCAGATGTAACGACATGATAAAATTTATTGAAAATGTAAATGTGTGTGTTTTGTAACGAAAATGACTGAGTTGTTTAGATCTTTCCTGGTTGGTATTTTGGAATAATCATTCCCCTTTAGAGGCTTAAGTTTTGGATAGCAAAAATATGACATGTTTGTAGTGTCATCTCCGGATGGTATCTTCATCTCTGAGTGTACGACATTAATTCTCTGAATGAAGTAAGAACTTCAATCACGGAGCTATAATGGGCTGATAGGCGATGATCTCCAAAAGAAGTAAGGATTTTAGTCACGAAGCTAATGGGCCGAGAGGCAATGATCTCTGAGAGAAGTGAGGACTTCAATCGCGGGGGTATACTGGGCCAATAGGAGCTGATCTCCGAGAGAAATGAGGACTTCAGTCGCGGAGTTGATGGAATTCCGGGAGCTAATGTTGGTGCTATTATTCTCGAGTGGGGTTTCCCTTCCCGGAACGCACAAGAATAAGGTTCTAATGACGGATGCCCTCATTGCGGAGCTGGGCAGGAAGTTGCTTAATTGGGTATTAGCCTTTTGGGGCAATTACCAAATTGAGGATGAGCCTTTATGACCCAGATATTGGTGTTTATACTGTGATTCTCGAGTGAAGGCATCCCTTCTCAGAAAATAGAGACATTAGCCCAATCGGAATGAACCTTCTGGATGGTAGTTACCCGATCAGGGATAAGCCATGGCAGTTGTCCGGTGGAGATGAACTTTTTGGATGGTAGTTTCCCATCGGGAATGAGCCGTAAAGGTGACAATTGCATGTTTGGGGATGAGCCTCCTGGAGGGCAGTTATCCAATCAGGGATGAGCCTAAGGGAGCACCCGAAGACATATGCTTGTGTAATCATTCTAGAGTGGGGGAGCTTCCTTCCTCGAAACATACATATAAAGGTCCCCAGGTGAAGGGAGATTTCAACCGGGGAGGAAACACTGGCAGTAACCTAAGTAGGGATAAGCTAGAATGTTACCTGAAATGGAAGCTCATCTTTGTCGTTTTCTAGTGGAGATTGTTTGCCCAAAGGGCAATCACTATAGTACTAATGATCTTATGTTTATTAAGTTTCAGATACTCATTCAAGATCATAGTTGGTGTTTAGCTTCAATAAAAATTTGTAGTCAAAATTTAAAACTAACACGTATTGATTCAAGAGCTCAAGCGTATAAATCATATCAAGTACTCAAGGAGAAGTCTGGCTCGATGGAATCAAGTTTAGATCAAGTCTACATGGAGGAGAAGATCTTTAAAAAGACTTGAGTCTAAAGTTTTGATTTTATATTTTGTGTATAGAATAGATTAGTTTTGATTACTTAAGCTCACACACAAAATGTTTGATATTAGATTTCAAGAACAAAAGTTTCGGTATTTTTGTTTTCAAGAAGTTGAGTTTAAACAATATCGTTTTGTCAAAAATTCTACACTTTGTATTTTAAACTCATATCTTGTGTTTATATGATTTATATGTCAAAAGAATGAGTTTTATAGTTTCAAATATGTGTTGGATTCTGTCCCCATATTTTAGAGCTTTATTTATTCAAAGAAACTATTTTCGATGTGTTTTGGGTTTCAGTTGAACAAATTTATGTTTTGATATTTTTATATTGAATTCTAGCAAAAAAACAAATTCACATTATTTTATATGTGTATTGGATTCTATTCATATACATTGAGCTTCAAAAGAGTTTAGAAAAACTTGTTTTTATATTTATGGAGTTTTGAGAAAGTATTGGTTTCCATTTCAAAGTTTAATTTTTAGAAAATATGGTTTTTGTTTTAAGAATGAATTTCTAAATCTCAAAAATAAGTTTATATGTTTGTAATATATGTTGATTTTTGATCGCACATATTTGGACTTCATTGTACTTACACGAACTTATTTTTGTAGAATTTACTGAGATTTATTAATGTTTAAATGAGAATTTAAAAGAGGTTTAAATATTTTAAATATAGGGTTTTTGGACTGAGCCCGTCGACCGCATGGTCGACCGACCGCAGAGTTCATTTGCTCTACCAGTTGACTGTACGGTCGACCGACCGGTCGACTGCAGTAGAGATCGGCTGACCGATCGATCGACCGATTAATATCTACAGAGCCCTCTGGTTTTCTCGATTGATCACCTGGTCATCAGAAAACCCCTAATGATAAAAAAATCTGATCATTGGCGGTGGACTGTCCGGTCGACCGACTGGCCATTTTTGGCAGAAATTGACCCCCAGTGGCTAGTTTTTCCCATGTCCTATATATTAGGGATTTGGGCTGGTTTTTTTCCTAAGATTTTTCAAGTGTTTTGATCCTAGTTTTCTAGTGCTCCATTTCCTATTTTCTAAAGAGTTTTATAATAAGTTTTGGGCTTCAAATCTGTATCTTTCTATTGTTTCAAAGTTTTAAAAATTAAAGAAAACAAGTTTAGGAAATACAAGTTTTTGTTCTTCAAGTTTCTACATCTTTATTGAAGTTTTTTCAATTATTTTCTAAAGAGCTTCATTAACAAAATCATTTTTTTCACAAGGTTCAGCTCTCATTGCAAAATCTATCCTTATAGGATTCTATGTTGTGTGAGATTAATTTGTGATCTTTGTGATCACCTAGAGTTGTGAACTTCTTTCTTTGCTTTGTACTTTGGCTTTGTGTCCGCTCTCTTGTGTAGAGTTGTATTTGGCTTCCTATCTTAGCTTTGTGCCATCCTCTTGTCTAGTAGATTGTATTCTTTGTGAAGTTGTTTAGTGGAGAGAGTTGAAATCCTTCTAGGTGAAGGCGAGGATGTAAAGTAAGTGGCTCGAATCTCAAAATATATCATTGTTCTTGCATTTAATATCTCTCTACTCTACTCTCTCTAATATCTTACATTACTCTTATTGCTCTTATATATATACATGCTAGATTTTGTTATTGTGCATACACTTGTATTAAGTCAAGAGAGCTATTGAAACACCTCAACTCTTAATCAAAAGAAATTTTGAGGAGCAGCTCTATATCCCTTCACCGGGAATCTGACTTCACTCTTTGGATATCTACTGTGTGTTTAGTTTAATTAGTGTAAAAGTTGTAAATTCCGCATTTGATTAGCACTTCACCTGTTCACTCCCTCTACGTGAACTTTCAATTAGTATAAAAAACTAGTGCTCCTGATATTCAGTTCAACCACCGAGGAGTAATTTTTATTTTGTTAATCTCTATATTTGCTTTACACATTCATATTTCTTTTACACACTTATAGATTTTCTTGCTCCACCTAAGTTTGATGTTTCTAACATCGATATGTGAAAAATCAAAATGAGTTCTTCTCTTAAATCTTAGAAATGTATGTTTATCTTACCACCACAAAAAGATCATATATTGAAAATATCAAATTTTTTGAGGTTAATACACAAGCCATGGTTGCACTTAAGAAACCTCAAACAATAATTACCTTTCTAGAGCTGCTAATTATGATTCTGCTTTTACAGTATAGGACATGTTGATCTCTCTTGAAAAACAAGGTTCAAATGATTTGGAGAGAGCATCAAGTGAAGACAATTCTGAATAGGCATGCTCAATGGCCCAAGGAATGACTCTCTTGAGGTAAACTCGGAATCTTATCTTGATGATAGTACAAGTGTGTCTAATGATAATGCTAGTATGTCTAGTGAGAATGCACACGTATTGAATGATGAGCTTGCTATGTTTTGTGAGGATTTACTTAAAAAATATAAAATATTGAAAAATAAATGTTTAAATTTGAATAAAGAAAATGAGTCTTTATCTTCAAATCTTGATTTTGCTTTAAAAGAAAAAGAAGAAATTTCAAATGAAAAATATTTATCTTCAAAATAAATTTGAAAATTCTTCAAATGAAAATATTTTCTTATCTTCAAAACTTGACATTATTTTAAAAGAAAAGAAAATAATTTTGAATGAAAATGCTTCTTTGAAAAATCAAGTTGCTTTGATTTCAAAAGAAAATGAATCTTTGAAAAAGAAGATTGTTTTGAAAGAAAAGATTTTCACTTCTTCTAAAGTGAAAAATTTTTGTTTCTCACACTTCTCATGCAAAAATATTTCTCTTTCTAATTTTAAAAATGAGATTTATGTTTTGAAAAGCAAGATTGATTGTTTAAGCTCAACCTTGAGCCAATGTGCTTTTGACCATAAATGACTAAAATCCTTATTTCAAATAAATAAGCTCCACATTTTCATGCACAAACTCCAAGGCATACACATACACATCATACATGCCAATGTGTATTATTGCTCACATTGTGACCATAAAGGTCATCTTGCAAAATTTTATTTTGATAAATTAAATATTTTTAATTTTGCAAATATGAATGTTTGGGTTCGTAATGATACTAACCCATAAGGACCCAAAAAATGTTTGGGTACCAAAATTCACACTCATTATATTTGATGTAGGTGTGGACTCTCACAAAACATGAGAGGATTGGTACCGTGGTGGTGAATGCAATCAGAGCTTGATGGACTAAACATTAGACGCATCATTGTCAAGGAGTTTAGGTGGAATGATCAACTATTTTTTGAAGAATGGAGATTAGTTCTATATGTTTGGTAACTATCTCTATCCACCATATTATATTTTTATATGCTTTAGATTGAATAATTTTTAAGCATATCATATTTGCATGTTTTGTTATATGTTTAGATGCAATTTTTTTTAAAACTCGCAGTATACTATGAGTGCTTAACATAATTTTTTTTAAAACTTGTTATATGATTAGTTCTATATATTGGCCTAAAGGCCTATCACTCTAGTTTTGATGATGATTAACTCATGTAGTTATGATACTAATGATCTTATGTTTAATTAGTTTCAGATTTATGTTCAAGATCTTAGTAGGTGTGTAGCTTCAACAAAAGATTTAAGTCAAGTTTTGGAGCTAGCACGGTTTGATTCAAGAGCTTGTGCATCAAGACCACATCAAGTACTCAAGAGGAGTCTAGCTCTATGGATTGTGTTTGGACCAAGTTAAGAAGATGAGAAGACTTCAAGTGAAGACTTCAAGATCAAGACTTGTGTCTAGTTTGTTTTTATAAGATTTTATTTTTAGATAAAATGTAAATGATAGAATAGTTGGTGGATTGCTCAAGTTACCATATACACACACACACTCTTGATTTAGATGAGTTTTCATAAAAGAATTTTTATTATGGAAAAATACAAAAGAGTTTTCATTTGTGAAAATACCGATTTGGTTTTTGGTATTCTAAGTATTTATGTTTTTAACCAAAGCCATGTTTAGTGCTCAATGACAAAAACATAGATATTTCACTATGTATGTGTAGAGGATCATATCCATACACCCTATACTTTCAAAGTGTTTAAAATATCTTGTTTTTGTATTTGGAGAAGTTTTAGAAAAATAAGTTTTGAAAAACCAATTTGGAAAAAATACGGTTTTCGTTTTTAGCTAAAATTTATAAGTTACAAAAATAGTTCAAATTATTTGTAACATGTCTTGATTTTACTCAAACATGTTGGTATATCAAAGTATAATACTGAAAGCATTTTTGTAGATCTTTTGTAAATTTATGGGATTTTATTTGAGCCAAAATGCCAAGCCCAAAAATCCTAACCTGGCTTCTGCCGGTCGACCGGACCGGTCGACCGAGCTTGAAGTCGGTCGACCGAGTCGGTCGACCGACGTGCACAGACGTGCACGCCAGTTCTGGCTGGAGGGCCGGTCGATCGACCCCGGTCGACCGCAGAGAGCTTCTGCTCTCTGGAAAGCCCCGGTCGACCGGGCCGGTTGACCGGCAGAGAACTTTGTTCTCTGTTCCAAGCAGCGGTCGACCGGGCCGGTCGACCAACGCCCCAACAGTCAGAAATCTGACCGTTGACGGTCGACCGGGCGGTTGACCGACAGGCCAACCTGGCTCCTAGTGGCTAGTTTTTTTAGCTCTATAAATTGGGGTTTTTGGGGGCTATTTTCCATTAGATTTTTTAGTGGATTTTGAGCCAGTTTTTTCAACTCTATTAAGTGTTTATCTCCACTTGTTTAAGAGCCAAAATTGCCATATCAAAAGGAGAGATTTTCAAGAATGTTTTGAAAAGTGATTTCTTGTGTTTCTCCTTCACTATTTCAATCCTTGTTTTCTCACACAACACTTGAGCTACCCATTACTATAGATACCTATAGGGATCTTTGTTGAGAGAGGATTTTAGGTGATCAAAGTGTTGTGATCACCAAAGTTCCATCTTTGTACTTTGAGGAGGCGGACTTGCGGGTTTGCGGTGTTTTCGGGTTTTAGTGTGAACTCGTTGTTTGAGGTGCGGCCTCGGCGAGCTTGTGGGCTTGCGGTGTGTATGGGACTAGAGAGTCCAAGAGTTCTAGTGGGAACTCCTTGTAGGTGTTGCGGCACCGAGTGATCAGGTGGGATCGATTATAGTGGAAATCCTTCAAGTGTTGAAGGCGGGGACGTAGAGCAAGTGTGCTCGAACCTCGAAACAAATCTCCCGTGTTTGCGATTGCTCACTCTCTATCTCTTACCCTTGTTTATATCTTGGATGCTATTATTGTCTTTATCTTTATATGCATGATATATTGTGTGCTTATTGTTATATGCTTGGGGATTGTTTGCTAACACTTGTATTCAACCAAGAGAGCCAACGCTGCACCTCAACTCTTATTTAAAGGAATCTTGAGGAGTTAGTCCAGAGCCCTTCATGGGGAATCTGGCTACACTTCCGCATTATTGACCATTAGATTAGCTCATCACCTATTCACCCCCTAGGTGATTTTCAATTGGTATCAGAGTCAAGTGCTCTTGATTTAGGTCTTACAACCTAGAGTTAAAGATCCTCATTTTATAGCTAATCACAATATTTGTACACACACCATGGACTTCATGACACCTCCCACTTTTGACATTCTTAACATCCAAACTTGGAAAGTTAAGATGTCCTTATACCTCAAAGCCCTAGGCATTCATGTTTATTTTGCCACTGTTAAAGATTCTTATTGTTTAAATGGCAAAATTATTGAGGCTAATGCAAAGGCCATTCATGCTTTGAAAAGTACCCTAAATGATGAATATTTATATAGGGTTGCCAACATTGGTTCGGCTTTTGTAGTGTGGAACACCTTGATCTCCCTTGGCGAAAAAGAACAATACTATGCGGGGAGCGATTCGGTTGTTGGAAGTGACACCTCCAACGTGTGCTACGTGGTCCAAGGGGATAACCCCCTTGAGGTAACTACCGAATCCGAGGTAGATGAAGATGTTGACATGTCTTATGATGAGCTTACTTCATTTTATCAACAACTAATTGAAAAATATGAATTGCTTAAGAAAGATAACAAGAAAATGAAATTAAATTTGATTGTATGTTAAATGAAAAAGATTCTTTATAAGAAAATTTTGAAATTATTTCAAAATAAAATGAGTCTTTGAAAAATGAAAATGTTTTCTTGATGACTAAATTAAATGATCTTTGTGAAGGGAACGCTAATTTGAAAAATAAAATTATTTTGATGGAAAAACAAAAGAAATTGCTCTGTATGAAAATACTTCTTTAAAAAGAAAAATTGTAGAAAAAGAAAAAGTAAATGTTTCTAAAAAGAAAAAGACTATTGATCATGCTCTTCATGCCACAACCATTAATAAAAATGAAGTTAAATTTTTAAAAAATAAAATTGATAGTTTAAGCTCAACTTTGAGCACATGTGCAGTTAATCATAAGAAGTTGGAGTCCTTGTTTTCAAAGAAACAAGCTCAACATGTTCATGCACATCACCCACATCATGCATATGCACACTTTGCACGCCACGATCACCCTCATACACATGTGCATAGTAGAGTGTACACTTATACATATTGCGACCGTAAAGGCCATTTAGCAAAGTTTTGTTTTGATAAGGTACATCATATTAATTTTGTTAAGAAAAATGTTTGGGTTCCATTAGATGCTAACCCCCGTGGACCCAAAAGAAAATAGGTATCAAAATCCTCACCTTGTGTATTTGATGTAGGTGCGGGCTCTCACACGACGTGAGAGAGTTGGTGCCTTGATGGTAGATGCACATGGACTTGATGAACACATATTTGATGCACCGCTATTAAGGAGGTTTGGTGGGACAACTACCATATTTTGGAGACTTAGAGCATAATTCTTTAGTTTGGTAACTATCTCTAAACTCCTAGTTTATTTACATACTTGTTCATATACGATATTTTTAGCATGTTCATATTTTATTTTTGTGCTTCATGAGGTATATAACTTGTTTAGATGTAGATTCTATTAAAACTTAGATTTATACATGTACAAGTAGTGAGCAACAAATTGATTCATATATGTTTGCATTTCATTGTTCATTTGTACTCACTATATGCACATGTATAGCCTAGTTTTGATGATTCTCTCATTTACACTTGTTTTGCCTATTTTCATGTTTTGCTTCATGTATATGTATTTGTATTCACAACTAATAAATATACATATATGGCCCTTGAGTCATTTGCCTTCATGCAATTCATATTATGGACTCTTTTTATGTTTGGGATATGTATGCATATTATTAGTTTTGGATAAAAAAAAACATACATATACCTAGAAGTTTATTTTTAGATGAAAAATAAAATCTTTATGATTTTCATGATTTTTATTTGATAAAATGAGATTCATGTTTGTTTTGAGTATAATTGACTATTTTCATGAAAAATGCTAATTACATGATTCTTGTACACTCACACATCATTTGGTTTGTCATGACCTTATTTCATGAACACTTTTATGAGATTTATCGATTTTGAGTGACAACTTTATGTATTTAGCATGTTTTATGATATACATGTGATTTGATTTCATGTTTTGAAGGATCTTTAACTAGTTTTTCAAAAATTAATCTAACTAGTTATTTATTCTTCATTTAGTAGTGATTTTCAATGCTAAAATATTTTTCAAATACTATTTTCGAGAACCCCTACCAACACCATTATGGGTGGACGGATGGGCGGTATGCCTTGTAAGCTTAATTGAAAAATCTTTTATCTTGAGCATATAAAGGGTGGCAGTTATGAATTATATACTTGATTTACATTGTTATTTTCAATTGGTATCTCAATTGGTATTCCTTTTGTATATACTCATATTTTGTTTTCTATATATGCATGCTTCATAATTTCTATAATATCAATTTCTATTGGTATTCTCTTTTTAACATATATATGATTTATTTGTGCTTAATTCTCAAGATATTTATATGTTTAAAGCACAAAGTTTGTTTATGCTAAGCTTAATTTAAATCTTAATTTTCAATTGATTTCTCAATTGATATTTTTATATAAGCTTATGCATTATCTTCAATTGTTTTTTTTTACAATTAGTATTTTTATTGATATCAAAATGTACAATATGTTTCAATTGGTATCTAATTGATCTATTTATTTCAATTGGTATCCATGAAAATTTATATTGGTATCAAGATATAAAATACTTTCTTTCATTGGTATCAAGATTACTATTTGTATCAAAATTTCATTTACAATTAAAAATTCAAAATTTGTAATATTTATTTACAATTTGATATCTTAAAATTTGATTTACTAAGATATCTTAAAATTTTGTTTTATTGAGAAAATTCAAAATTTTGTTTTATTAAGAAAACTTTGAATTAAAAATGTTTTTGATTTATATTGCCTATATGCAAGGGGTGCTTAACATCTCTTCTACATATAAATTCATGTTGAGTATATCTTATATTGAGGAGCTTGACAACTCTTCTTTATGCGGTACACGTGTGTTGGTGGAGCTTCACATCTCCTCTTATGCATTGCATATTGTGTGTTATGTGAATTAGGGCTTGTCATCCCTTCTTCATGTAATGCATGTATGTAGGGAAGTTAACTTAGCGTCTTCCTCTTCATGAATGTATATCACATATAACTCTTTATTGATTGATTTGAGTTCACCTCTTTGAGAGGGAGAATATTGTTTTTGTGTTTACTTTAACCCCTTTGTTGATGATTTATAAAAAAGGGGAGAAGTATTTTAGTATATATACATATTTTCCTTTCTTTATACATAAAGGGGGAGAAAGATTTTATGTTTATGCATATATATTTTGTTTTGCAAATAGGAGAAAAAGAATTTGATATGTTTTATGCTTGATTGGCATGTTTATCTCCTAGTACTTGCATACATGTTCATGCGCTTTAATGCCATATATATTTGTTTATTGTTATGCATGAGTTAAGGGGGAGCTTCCTTGAAGTTTTACTTTAATCCATGCATATATAACTCCATGAGTTTTGTCATCATCAAGGGGAGATTGTTGGCCCAAAGGCCTATCACTCTAGTTTTGATGATGATCAACTCATATAGCTATGGTACTAATGATCTTGTATTTAATTATTTTCAGATTTATGATCAAGATCTTAGTAGGTGTGTAGCTTCAATAAAAGATTTAAAGTCAAGTTTTGGAGCTAGCACGGTTTGATTCAAGAGCTTGTGCATCAAGACCACATCAAGTACTCAAGAGGAGTCTAACTCTATGGATCATGTTTGGACCAAGTCAAGAAGATGAGAAGACTTCAAGTGAAGACTTCAAGATCAAGGCTTGTGTCTAGGTTTGTTTTATATGATTTTGTTTTTAGATAAAATGTAAATGATAGAATAGTTGGTTGATTGCTCAAGTTACCATATATACACACACACACTCTTGATTTAGATGAGTTTTCATAAAAGAATTTTTATTTTGAAAAAATACAAAAGAGTTTTCATTTTGAAAAATACCGGTTTGGTTTTTGGTATTCTAAGTATATATGTTTTTAACAAAAATCATGTTTAGTGCTTAATGACAAAAACATAGATATTTCATCATGTATGTGTAGTTGATCATATCCATACACCCTATACTTTCAAAGTGTTTAAAATATCTTTTTTTTGTATTTGGAGAAGTTTTGAAAAAATAAGTTTTGAAAAACCAATTTGGAAAAATACGGCTTTCGTTTTTAGCCAAAATTTATAAGTTACAAAAATAGTTCAAATTGTTTGTAACATGTCTTGATTTTACTGAAACATGTTTGTATATCAAAGTATAATACTGAAACTATTTTTGTAGATTTTTCGTGAATTTATGAGATTTTATTTGAGCCAAAATGCCAAGTTTTCTTTTCCCAAAAATCCCTGACCTGGCTTCTGCCGGTCGACCGGACCGGTCGACCGAGCTAGAAGTCGGTCGACCGACGTGCACAGACGTGCACGCCAGTTCTGACTGGAGGGCTGGTCGACCGGCCCCAGTCGACCGCAGAGAGCTTATACTCTCTAGAAAGCCCCGGTCGACCGGGCCGGTCGACCGACATAGAACTTTGTTCTTTGTTCCAGGCAGCGATCGACCGGGCCAGTCGACCGACACCCCAACGGTCAGAAATCTGACCGCTGGCGGTCGACCGGGCGGTCGACCGACAGGCCAACCTGGCTCCCAACGGCTAGTTTTTCTAACCCTATAAATTGGGGTTTTTTGGGGCTGTTTTTCGTAAGATTTTTTAGTAGATTTTGAGCCAATTTTTCCAACTCTATTAGGTGTTTATCTCCACTTATTTAAGAGCCAAAATTGTCATATCAAAAGGAGAGATTTTCAAGAGTGTTTTGAAAAGTGATTTCTTGTGTTTTTCCTCCATTATTTCAATCCTTGTTTTCTCACACTTCACTTGAGCTATCCATTGTTACATCTACCTATAGGGATCTTTATTGTGAGAGGATTTTAGGTAATCAAAGTGTTGTGATCACCAAAGTTCTATTTTTGTACTTTGAGGAGGCGGACTTGTGGGTTCGCGGTATTTTCGGGTTCTAATGTGAACTCGTTGTTTGAGGTGCGGCTTCGGCGAGCTTGTGGGCTTGCGGTGTGTACGGGACTAGAGAGTCCAAGAGTTCTAGTGGGAACTCCTTGTAGGTTTTGCGGCACCGAGTGATCCGGTAGGATCGATTATAGTGAAAATCCTTCAAGTGTTGAAGGCGGGGACGTAGAGCAAGTGTGCTCGAACCTCGAAACAAATCTCCTGTGCTTGCGATTACTCACTCTCTATCTCTTACCCTTGTTTATATCTTAGATGCTATTATTGTCTTTATCTTTATATGCATGATATATTTTGTGCTTATTGTTATATGCTTGGGGATTGTTTGCTAACACTTGTATTCAACCAAGAGAGCCAACGCGGCACCTCAACTCTTATTTAGAGGAATCTTGAGGAGTTAGTTCAGAGCCCTTCACGGGAATCCGGCTACACTCTTGTGTTATATGTGGTGTTTAGTGTAAGAAGTTTTTAATTCCGCATTATTGACCATTAGATTAGCTCATCACCTATTCACCCCCCCTCTAGGTGATTTACACTATAGCATTTGAGGTACACCTTTTTTTGTATGCTTAACATAATTCATATGCTTTGTATACTCAATTATTGTTTAACTAAATGTGTTTACCCTATTTTTGATGATTTTTGCATTTGTACATGTAACACTTTGAAAATGCTTTTGGTTAAATATAGTTTTTGTATAACTTTCTTGAAATTCATTTTTAATTTCTTATGTGATTGTTTTTATTTGATTTAACTTCATATATTTATAAATTTTTTTAAATTATGTGATATATATATATATATATATATATATATATATATATGTATGTATATATATATATATATGTATGTATATATATATATATATGTATGTATATATATATATATATGTATGTATATATATATATATATGTATGTATATATATATATATATGTATGTATATATATATATATATATGTATATATATATATATATATGTATATATATATATATATATGTATATATATATATATGTATATATATATATATATATATATATATATATATATATATATATATATATATATATGTATATATATATATATATATATATATAGGTGTGTGTATATATATATATATGTATATATATAGGTATATATATATATATATATATATATATATATATATATATATATATATATATATATATATATATATATATATATATATGTGTATGTATGTATATATGTATATATGTATGTATTTATGTAGTATTCTCTAGACATTTGATTTGTATGCCACACACTCTATTGCATACTCAAATGTTTGGATATATATGTATGCTTTAGTTTTGATAAAATTACATATATCTTGAAAATGATTATTGAATATCTTATTGATAGTTTGATGATTTGAGCTTATTGTCTCCATTAATCTTAATATCTTTTGGTGAAATTTTTTTCTTGATTTGTATTTTCTTGTCTTCATGTTGTTATAAATCTAGTTTAAATCTAAAAATAATTTCATTTAAGTTTTTATGAGTTATTTAGAGCATTATTATTTTCATGAATGTATATTTTCTTAATTTTGTACACTTTATACTTTGTTTACTCATGATTTTATATCTATATGCTATATAGATTTTGATGACAATTCTTTGTAATTACCATGTTTCATAAGATATTTGATTGTTTTCTTATTTGAAGAATCCTAAACTAGTTTTCAAAACTATTTTAAATTAATTCCTTAATTCTTCATTTAATAGTCAATCTATGCTCAACTATCTTCAAATCATTATTTTCAAAATATCTACCCTTAGTGAGAGGTTGGTTGGTGATCATGCCTTGTATACTTAAATTTCTACTTTTTTGATATATACATTTAGATTGGTGATTTCAATGAGCTATACACATGACTCTCATGATATTTGATGTTTTTTTATATACTTATTCTTATTTAGTTATATATGTATGCATCATAACTTCAAATGGTATTAAATTTTTATTAGTATCATATATATATATATATATATATATATATATATATATATATATATATATATATATATATATATATATATATATATATATATATATATATATATATATGTGTGTGTGTGTGTGTGTGTGTGTGTGTATGTATGTATGATTGATTGTGCATATTTTAGCAATGTTCATACATGTTTCTATAGCAAAATTGATTTCATGATAAGTTTATGCTAATTTTAAATTTGTCTCATAAATTGGTATCCATTTCATTTGATATCTTAGTTTGGTATCACTTGCTATTGATATCACTTTTCATAGCTCATGCATTGGTTTTCTGATTGTTTAAAAAAAAGAGAGAACTTTCTTAATTTAAATTTTAATTGGTATCTTATTTCTTATTTTTTAAGAAAAATATTTAATAGCTCATATTTTCAATTGGTATTAATTATTACAATTGATATCTATATTTTAAATTTTCTTAGAATTTTAAATTGGTATCATGATATTTCACTTTCTATTAAATTGGTATTATGTTTAAAATTATTTTACAATTGGTATTCCTTTTCGGTGAATGATAAAAAGCGGGAAAAAAATTTTGAGTTATTTATTTGAGATTGATTGTTTAAGAATTTTATGCAATTACCTCTTATCCATTCTCATGTTGTATGTAATATTTAATTATCAGTATCTTTCAATTACTATTCTTTCAATTTTGGTTTAGAAAATTAAAATTTCAATTATTCTCAAATTTTGCTTTTGATATGTATTGCTTATATGCAAGGAAAGTTAACTTAATATCTTTCTATATATAAATTTATGATGAGTGTATTATATAAAAAGAGATTGATCACTCTTCTCTATATCTTACACATGTACAGAGAAACTTAACATCTCCATCTATACATTATATATTATGCTTATATGAGTTAGGATTTAATTATCCTTCTTCATGTAATGCATATATGCAGGAGGAGAGTTAACTTAACGTCTCTCCTCTTCATTGATTTATATCATATATACATTTACTTTGTTTGTTTACCCCTTTATTGATCAGTTGACAAAAGGGGAGAGATATTTTGAGTTTATATATGCATATTGTATTTTATGTTTTGCTTATATGTTTGCCTTACTTGCTTTTAGCAAGAAAGAGAGGAATTAAGCTTTATTGCATATCTTTACATGATTATATATTTTTCAATATATGTATGTTTTTATATTCATGATATGTTTGATATTGTTTGGTATCCAGGTCCTTTATTGAATATCTTTACATGATTATATATTTTTCAATATATGTATGTTTTTATATTCATGATATGTTTGATATTGTTTGGTATCCAGGTCCTTTATTGAATATCTTTATATGTTTTATGCTATGCATGAGTTAAGAGAGTGCTTTAACAAAGCTTATCTTTAATGAATGCTTATATAACTCCATGAGTTTTGTCATCATAAAAAAGAGAGAGATTGTTGGCCTAAAAGCCTATCACTCTAGTTTTAATGATGATTAACTCATGTAGTTATACTACTAATGTTCTTGTGTTTTTAAGTTTCAAATACTCATTCAAGATCTTAGTTAGTGTTTAACTTCAACAAAAGATTCGTAGTCAGGTCTTGAAGGTAGCATGTGTTGATTCAAGAGCTCAAGAGTATAGATCACATCAAGTACTCAAGGAGGAGTCTAACTCGATGGAATCAAATTTGAACAAGTCTACATAGAGAAGAAGGTCTTCAAGAAGATATCAGTCTAGAATTTGTGAGTTTAGATCTTTTGTATAGAATAGATTAGTTTTGATTGCTCAAGCTCACACACAAACAAAGTTTGATATTGGATTTCAAGAACAAAAGTTTCGGTATTTCGGCTTTCAAGAAGTTGAGTTTAAACAATATTGTTTTGTTAAAGATTCTACACTTTGCGTTTCTATAGTTCATATGTCAAAAGAATAAGTTTTATAGTTTATAATATGTGTTAGATTCTATCCACACATATTAGAGCTTTATGTTAAAAAAAAAAATCTTATTTTTTGATGAGTTTTGAGTTTCATTTTAACAAATTTATGTTTTGGCATTCTTAAGTTGAATTTCATCAAAAACAAGTTCACATTATTTTATATGTGTATTGAATTTTATCCATATGCATTGAGCTTCAAAAGAGTTTGAAAAAACTTATTTTTTTATGGAGTGTTGGAAAAACATTGATTTCCATTTCAAAGTTTAGTTTTAAAAAGTTATGATTTTTGTTTTAAGATTGAATTTTTATATCTCAAAAACAAGTTCATATGTTTGTACTATGTGCTGATTTTTTATCACACATATTTATACTTCATTGTATTTATATGAACTTATTTTTGTAGAATTTACTAAGATTTATTGGTATTTAAATGAGAATTTAAAAAGATGTTTAAATGTTTTAAATATAGAATTTTTGGGCTGAGCCAGTCGACCGCATTGTCACTGACCGCAGAACTCATTTTCTCTGTGGGTCGACCGCAGGTCGACCGATATGCATAGACGTGCACAACCCAAGGTAGTTAGAAGTTCGATCGACCAACCGGTCGACCGCAGCAGGGATTAGCCGACCAGCCAGTCAACCGACTAATGTTTGCAAAGCTCTCTGATTTTCTGGTTGACCGCCCGCTCGATCAAAAACTCTCAATGGTCAAAAATTTGACTATTGGCAGTCGACAGCCCGATCGACCAACCAGCCATTTCTGGCAGAAATTGACCCCCAATGGCCCATGGCCTGTATATAGGGATTTGTGCTGATTATTCTCTAAGAATTTTCAAGTGTTTTGATCCCAATTTTCTAGTGCTCTATTGACTATTTTCTAAAAAGTTCAAATCTATACCTTCTCTATTGTTTCAAAGTTTTGAGAAATACAAATTTTTATTCATCAAGTTTCTACATCTTCATAAAAGTTGTCCCAATTGTTATCTAAAGAGCTTCATTTTCAAAATCTTTTTTTTTCACAAACTTGAGCTCTCATTGCAAAATCTATTCTTATAGGATTCTAAGTTTTGTGAGATTTGGTTACTGGTTTTTGTAATCACCAAGAGTTGTAAATCACTTTTTTGCTTTGTGCTTTTACTTTGTGCCCTCCCTCTTATCTAGAAGTGTATTTGACTTTGTTCTTGGCTTTATGCCATCCTCTTATGTAGGGGATTATATTCTTTGTGGAGTTGTTTAGTGGAGAGAGTTGAAATCCTTCTAAGAGAAGGTGGGGACATATAACACGTAGCTCGAACCTCGAAAAATATCCTTGTGTTTGTGTTTTCTATCTATCTACTCTATACTCTCTTATATCTTGCATTTCCTTATTACTTATATATATATATATTATATATATTATAATATATATATATATATATATATATAATATATATATATATATATATATATATATATATATATATATATATAAGTGTGTGTGCGCGCGCGCGCGTGTGCTTGATATTGTTATTGTGCTTACACTTGTATTGAACTAAGAGAGCTATTGAAGCACCCCAACTCTTAATCAAGAAGAATCTTAATAAGAAGTTCTAAAGCCCTTCACCGGATTCGTCTTAACTCTTTGAACATCTATACTTGTTTAGTTTAGTTAGTGTAAAAGTTGTGAATTCTACATTTGATTAGCACTTCAGCTATTCACCCCCCTTTAGGTGAACTTTCAGATATTTCCCTCCTAGAAACATACAGATGGAAAGGAGGACCATGTGGAGGATATGGAGAGTCCGGTCCAACAGTCGGAGCCTGCTGAATCTTGAGAAAGGAATCCCTCCTCGAAAGTTCCATTAAGACCCTAGAGAAGAAGCTTGTAGGTTGACCAAGCAGGAGTCGATGAGCAGATTTTGCAGATCCTTAGAAGGATGTAAGGAAGATAGTGACAATCAAAATGCATTTTTATTAAATGGATGAAAAGTAAATAAAATACATGAAACTTTTACTCGTTCGTGGTTCTTCCCTGATCTTATTTCTCGGGGTGGTGTTTAGCTAACCGTTCTGTATTAAGTCATCATGTACTGCGGTTAACTCGAAGACGGGATCTCCAGCAGTCTTTCCGCCTCAGAGGAGGCTTCAGGTGCAAGGATGTATTCTCAAAGATAACACTGCTAGACAGTATCTTTAAGTACTTACAGAGAGACCGTCATTGAGAAGTTTGGCATCCCTTGTTGTGGTGGTAGGAATAGTAGTCTCTCGCTTCGAGGAGAGCAGGGTTGCGGGTGTTTGCCTCTGGACGTTTCAGCCAGGGTTGACCTTTGATGGCTTCAAAGATGTCTTAAATCGAGAGCTTCAGCTGGGTGAAACTGTCAGATATTTGGTAAGCTCGGGATTGGCCCTACTCAGGATGCGAGAGCGGTTGCTTTTTGAAAGCACCTTGTCTGCGTCCTTGGAAGTCAATGGAGGGGTCTTTGTTTCGCGGGTTTGGTTTTGTTCCGTCTTCACCTCGCTTGAAAGATGGGTTGGTGGAACTTTTCATTGCCTCCTCCAATTGGATGTGTGATTGGACTCGGTATAGAACCTCACTCCAACGGGTGACATTATATTTCACCAGATGCTTGTACAATGGGTGAGTGATTCGTAATCCATTGATAAATGCTAGAACGAAAGCATCTTCACTACAATTGTGTACTTTAGCCAGCTGATTCTGGAAGTAGCCAATGTACGTCTTGAGACTATCAGAGGGGCTCATTTTAACAGAGAGGAGGTAATGATTTCTCTACTTGAACTCCTGATGGGAAGAGTATTGGGCGAGAAACAATGTCGTGAGATCTCCGAAGCCGTGGATTGAATGTTGCAGAAGAGAGTAAAACAAGTCGGGCTACCTCTTTCAAGCTAAAGGAAAAGATCCGACACAAGGTAGAGTCGCTTCTAAAATGGAACACCATCTTATCTTGGAACTGACGGAGGTATAGACAGGGTCGCTCTGATCAGAGTAGCAATCAAAGGTTGGAATCATGAATCTCTTGAGAAATCCGTATTCCTGTATGGCCATAGAGATGAGAGAATTGGATGCATCAATGGTATTGGCCCTGAATTTGCAGTTGTGAGGCATACTCGCTTCTTCGACTCACTCTTACATGAGCTTGTCGAGATCTTGGATAGGATAAATGCCTCAGTTCTCCTTCAAAACTAATCAGGTCGATTCTTTGTGTTGGGATGGGGAGAACGTGACTCACCATTGGATTGTTCTGATGGAATGGGGGAAGCTGCTCTGCGATGCCTCCGACCTCGAGATTGTTCGCCACTTGTAGCCTTCATAGTGCTAGGGCTCTCTGGAGACGGGGGCAGTACTGGGGTGTTCTGGAGGACCACACTCTGGACAAGGAGGTGGTCATTCAGGTGTTTCATCTCCACTCATTCGCGGGCCGTGTGTTTTCAATCCTACTCTGCTTGCTCTCAATCGTGATCGAACAAATCTTGTTGCTTCGCCAATTCCTCCTTCATGTCAGCAAACATTTGGAGGAATTGGGCGTCATAAAAAAATGGTGGGTGGATGTCTCTGGTTGCCCCCTGCTAAGTCGTGGAGACGGTATCTTCTGCGATGGGGTTGATGCCGCTCGGGAGGATAATGTCCCCAGTGGTGGCAATAGGTTTGCCCTTTGAAGTGGTCCCTTCACTGGCAGTTGGTTGTTTCTTCGAGGCTGGGCACGACCCAGTCCAAAAAGGATTGGGCTAGGTGCATCAGCATCTTGCAGCCCAAGGCCACACTCGTGCCTGGCCAAATGCGTATGAATTCTCTAAGTAACTCTAAGTACCCTAAGGGAACGCCCTTAGCTATCAACTTTTCATATTTAAACCGCTCACTTTTCACACAACTTTCAATGTGGGATTAAAGAGTTTTTACTCTTTTTTATCTCATTTTACCTATTGAATTATGCCAACTTTCGGCTTGAATATCTCATTCATTCGGAAACGGAATTAAATATGTGAATATACCATATTCATCCCCAATGGAAGAAGAACACATTCCAATTATCCCCCGTGCGTTTTTAGGAACGGATCACGCCTAAATTTCAGCTCAAATTTTCTCAAATTCACTTGATTTAATTCAAGTTTCCAACATCTTGATCACCATTTCCCTTTCGCTCTTCCACTTGACCAATTATCTTTCTATATATAGATTCAAACATTTGATCAGATATTTTTATTTTCCCATGTAAGGTCATGAAATATCTAAAGGACCTACTTACACGGAACACTGTCAATATTTCAGTTCTAGCCTAGATATCAGTGTAGCCTAACATATTGATAAAAGCTTGCGAGTAAGCCACAGGAGGTTCTAAGTTCAAAATGAACGCTGGTACAAATTATTAGTCTTCAACAATGTCAGCTGACTAGTTTGATTCAAGTACCAGTGTCATCAACTTGTAGGTGATCAAAGCAGGATGGTGGTCCTTTTCCATCTGGATTAATGATATAATGGCCGCTAGCGCTGCCGCATTAATCTTCATCAATGGCAGCAGTCTTTTCAGGTTCCGCACTATTTTCTGCAGTGAAAGCTAGCTATCTGCAGAAACTGATAGATTCCCTGTCCATTTTCAGCCGATATGTACATATGATTCCATCCCTTCGTTCTTAACATTTTGACAACATTTCTAAAACAAACTCAAGACACATCAGAGTTGCAAGCATGTATTTCACATAAATAATTATAGCATCTACAAGTGTCATTATATACAGTGGCGAAAAGCTTTATGCAACGAGCAAGAGCTCTGAGATTTAAATTCCGTTTATATCAGGCCAATATCTATACTATTTATACAAGCGTCAATAATGTTTCTGTCAAGAGCGATGCCAAGAACGATTTTAGACCGTTGCATTATCATAATGACCCTCATCTTTAATTAAGAAAAGAGGAACTCAAATGAGGAAAAAAAACTGAAATCATAATAAGATTGCTTTATTGAGCCGAAAGAAAGGATCCCAATTAAAAAGTACTCTCATTCAATTAGAGATTATATATATATATATATATATATATATATATATATATATATATATATATATATATATATATATAGGGCTATCTGTACCTCAGCCTGCGGGCTGAGAGAGTTTCTCAGCCTGCGGGACGTGGCTGAATATAGGCCACACATCGGTCGCAGAGTGTTGGCGCCAAAAAAATCAAAAAATCCCGCCTAAACAATCGTGAAACAAAATGACAAAAATACCCCTTTTAAATGACGACTGCGACTTCTAGCATTCAAAAGTAAAAAACATTCCATGGTCGCAGACTTAATACAGAATAAAGAATACAAGACAAAAAATACTATCGCATAGCAATGCGACCTCCTTCGGTACTGCGACCAAATTCGCAATCTTCTTTCTCATGCCTTCTGTAAAAGAAGTAATTAATATTATATCTACCGTGATACAACACCAGTCTAGAAAAAAAGATATGCACTAATGTTAATCTCGAGAAAGGAAAGATGTGCACCATACGTAATCTAAAGATATAGCCAAACAATTCTATAAAAAGTTAATTTGTACTTCGGATTCTCCAGCAATAAATCTTCAATTAAATATTTAATTTTTTTTACCACTTCCTACCATACTCAACCCTCACCTGTAACAATTATTATTACTATTCATGTTCTTCCACAATATTGACCTTTATATAATGCTTGTAACTAATATATTACCTCATACCTAAAAACTATAATTTTGCTCTTCCTTTTCAATTTGATTTCAAAAACTTCCAAAAAAAAATTCATTCTTGAATCATGTCTTCCCCATCTTCTTCCTCTGAACACTCAGAATTCAACTTCAATCATCCCCCACCGGTCCTTTGTCTTTAGGATATTCTAGTGAATCTGATACCAGTCTGGACTTCACTCCTTTTGACTATCTCACTACATCAAATAATGTATTAACTGATCCTCCTATTCATGATGATAATGAATTTTTCATGTGGTTAGCGAAGAAGACATTATTCCTCTGCCACTTGACGGAGACATGCTTGATGAAAGCATGTCCTCTGATGCTGTAGGCTCGCTTCCTACAAACGGGTCAGACGAAGAGCTTGATAGAGACGATCCATTCTGGGAGTTCATCGGTGAAACAAAAAAACCTCAAAACCAGCAAGATGATGAGGAAATAAGTGATGAAGAGGAAGAGCAGAAGAATGAAGACGATGAATCTGCTTATGATGGTGATAATGACGAGGATTAGGATTTCCTGATCTTCTGATATTCAATTATATTTTGTCTTCTTTTAAAAGCTTTTAATTTTTTTTTTTTGTAAGGTCTCTTTCGCAATATATTAACTTATAAGCTCTTTAATTACATATCCAAACTGCGACTGCTGCTCTTAAACACTGCGACCATAGTCGCAATCCTACTATGGATGCAATTTATGGTCGCAGTTAATCATTTATCAGTTCCCAATGCGACTTTGGTCGCAATAATGTACTGTTTTGGAGTTCAAAGTAATTTAAAGTTATAGTGTATTAACTTTTAAACTGTTTTGGATAACTGAACAGTCACCTAGGAAGTATACAATTTTTGGGAAAAGATAGAAAATATATTTGAGAGATATTCACGTGGTCCGAGAGCTTAAACCTTTTGGAATTCCGGGATTAAAAATATATAAAGGGTCATGAGCAAAGGATTAAAAACATACCATCCTCTTCACCAGAAAGAAGCCAATACATTCAAACAATGTCTTCACCATCACCACCGTCTTCACCGGAAAGAAGCCAATCATCAAATGATGATTTTATGTTTAGTTCTGAAACAATGTCTCGCTATGGGTCAGAATCTGAACTTGATACAGACGACCCTTTCTGGGAGTTCATTGATGAACCAAAACACAAACATGAAGAGGAAGAAAGCGACGATGAGACTGTACCTGAAGAGGAGGAAGAGACAGAAGACGAAAGCATGACTCTTGACGACGAATCTGATTACTATGGTGATGACGACGATTAGAAGTTAAAAAATTGTATTTTATTTTTCTTTTAAATATATATAAATCAAATTGAGTTATTTATGGGAGTTTTTCTTTTTAAATATATATAAATCTGTTTTCTAAAGTTATTTGTGTGAATTACATTTTTTACTACTATGTATCGGTTGAAATACTGCGACCATGGAGGCAGACTTAATAATACAATGCGACCAAGGTCGCAGTTGCTGGTCTTTAATCTTAATCAACAACAACACTGCTACCTTGGTCGCAGTTTCTGACCGCATCAGACAACAGACAACTTTTCATTTTTCATTTAGATTCAAAAAAATGACTTAATCCAAAACAACACTTAATAAAACAAGAACACGGCGACCTTGGTCGCTATGCATGTTAATCTAAAGGAAAACACTTACTTAACGTACTGCGACCAATGTCGCAGTCCATGTAAAGCGACCTAAGACTGCAGTTGTTGGCCATCTTTATCAACAACAACAATGCGACCTTGGTCACATTTAACCATGTACACAGCGACCATCTTTATCCTTAACAACACTGCGACCTTGGTCGCAGTTAATAATTATATTACTTCACCCTTAAAAATTTTTAAAATGAAAAGGTTGCGACATTGGTCGCAGTTGCTGGACGCAGACTTAATAAATACACTGCGACCCTGGTCGCAGTTGCTGGACTTTAGTCTTACTCAAAATAACACTGCTACCTTGGTCGCAGTTTCTGACTGTAGTATTATAAAATAAACTGCGACCTAGATCGCAGTTGTTGCTGTTTAGTCTTAATAAAATACACAGCGACCTTGGTCGCAGTTGCTGGTCTTTACGAATCAACAACATCACTGCGACCTTGGTCGCAGTTGGTGGTCTTTATAAATAATCAACAACAACACTGCGACTTTGGTCGTAGTTGATGGCCGCAGTCTTAAAAAAATAATCTCCAATCTTGGTCGCTATTGCTGGTTTTTAGTCTTAATCAACAACAACACTGCGACGATGTGACACGTCACCGCTACAGTTACTTAGTCGCAGTCTTTGGTCGCAGTGTCGACCCTGATCACAGTAGTTACTGTTTGCAATGTATCTTATGCGACCTTGGTCGCAGTGTCATCTATGATCATAGTTGTTTTGTTTGCAATGCATGGCTGCGAAAAAAAGTTCGTAGTTTATTAAAAAAACAAATATGCTTTTTATTTATGTCGAGGCATTTATCTCCAGGCATGTGCAAATGATACAAAACGATCTCTTATACATAAGATTGAGTGTTACAAATACAGCAGTACAAAGGAAGACTAAAACATCAAAAAAAATCCCTTTGTTGACTAAGAGCAATCTTCTTCCTGAGGTCTGGTGGCAGCAGAATCAATAGATTCAGTGTTACAAAGAAGACTAAACATCAAAGTAGCCAAGAAGACTAAACATCAAAAAATCCCTTGTTGACTAAGAGAAATCTTCTTCTTGAGGTCTGGTGGCAGCAGAATCAATAAGATTGAGTGTTACAAAGAACACTAAACATCAAAGTATCCAATAAGACAAAACATCAGAAGAGCCAAGAAGAGCCCTTGTTGACTACTAAGAGCAATCTTCTCCTGCAGGTCTGGTGGCAGCAGAATCTTTCGTTTATGAACATCTCTTCACCAGAAGGTTATCCAGTGAGCATGGAGTTTCCTCGATGTCACTTCTGGGTAAGAGAGGAGGTTTTATAGAAAAAAATTAAACTATAAAGTAGAATTTTATCGCAGGCTGAAAACATTGATCTGAAAAGATTTTATATTTTCAAAAAAAAATTTATCTCAGGCTGAAAAGGAGAAACTACATCTTTCAAAAAAGAGGTAAAGAAATAAGGCGAAAAATAATTTATATCCTATAAAGAGCGGCAAAATAAAAGGGGGGAAAAATAATAATAAACAATAATCAAGGGAACGCTCTAAGAGTTGCTTTTCATAAGGGGTATTTGGTAATTTAACAGTCGCCTAAAAGCGTGCCGCAAGTCAGTGACGTGACAATTTGAGCCACGTCAGCGCAGGCTGAGAGAGTTCTCTCAGCCTGCCGGCTGATATCCATTTTTCTCATATATATATATATATATATATATATATATATATATATATATATATATATATATGAGAGAGAAATGTAAATCAGCTCAGGAGGCAACTCCCTCCTATGTCGTACTCAAAAATCATATTTTTCGAGTGAATTTTCAAGATCCGACCGCACATTATCATATTCATATTCTAAATATACACATATAAAAAAATCAAGTGATTAGAAATAAGTTTACTCATTGATCTAATCGTTCCATTTTGTTCTATTGTTAAAAAACCGTTAATATTTGAACCCAAAGAAATGGAGTAAACAAATTTCAAATTACTTGATTTTTTATATGTGTATATCTTAGAATATGAAGATGATAATGTGCGGTCGGATCTTGAAAATTTACTCAGGAAATTGATTTTTTAGTGCGACATAGGAGGGAGTTGCCTCTTGTGTCAGCTGATTTACATTTCTCTCTCTCTCTCTCTATATATATATATATATATATATATATATATATATATATATATATATATATATATATATATATGTATATATATATATATATGTGTATATATATATATATATATGTATATATATATATGTATGTATGTATATGTGTATATATATATATATGTATATGTATATATATATCTCTAATTGAATGAGGGTAAACGTATTTCAAATCACTTGATTTTTTATATGTGTATATTTTAGAATATGAATATGATAATGTGCGGTCGGATCTTAAAAATTCACTTGGAAAAATTGATTTTTGAGTACGACATAGGAGGGAGTTGCCTCCTGTGTCGCACTCAAAAATCAATTTCCCGAGTAAATTTTCAAGATCTGACCACACATTATCATCTTCATATTCTAAGATATACACATATAAAAAATCAAGTAATTTGAAGTTTGTTTACTCCATTTTCTTTGGGTTCAAACATTAACGGTTTTTTAACAATAGAACAAAATGGAACGATTAGATCAATGAGTAAACGTATTTCAAATCACTTGATTTTTTATATGTGTATATTTTAGAATATGAATATGTGCGGTCGGATCTTGAAAATTCACTTGAAAAAATTGATTTTTGAGTACGACATAGGAGGGAGTTGCCTCCTGTGTCAGCTGATTTACATTTCTCTCTCTCTCTCTCTCTCTCTCTATATATATATATATATATATATATATATATATATATATAGTGAGTTGATCCCCTAAGAACGGTTCTCACGGTTTCCTGTGAGAATATATATATATATATATAGTGAGTTGATCCCCTAAGAACGGTTCTCACGAATTCATGTGAGAACTTTCACGTGAGCCGTCGGATGTGATAGAGATCTAATTTTATTTGATTTGATCTATCAGATCCGACAACCCACGTGAAAGTTCTCACAGAAATCCGTGAGAACCGTTCTTAGAGGATCAACTCCCTATATATATATAAGCGACTCCTACTCTTTTCCTATATCTCACACCTGACTCTTCTTTTTCAGTATGCTGCAATAAAAGAAATTGACTTCTAAAAACTCCAAAAGATCTTTTATTATCCCAGTCTTTCTTTCCGATTTCTACTTCAAAATTTTATGTTTTTACAATTAACCAAAACAAAAAAAAAGTTTTCTTTCTTTAATTTTTTTTATTCTAATCATGATTCCGATTGTGAAATCTATTAAATTTTGAATTCTCATATAGTTTTTCTCCTCTATATAATTCTCTAAGATGCTCTCTTCTCATCTAAAAAGAAACAGAAAGTTATAATTACAATTAAAAAAATAGATGCCATTATGCAAGTAGAAAAGAGAAGATATGAAAAACAAGTAAGTTTATAATTTATGTTATATATTTACCCTCGTTTTTACTCTTTTTCTTTTTAGATGTAATTTATTTGATAATAACTATGATTTATATAGGAAACTTTTGGAGCTTAATGAATTATTTCAAATTACAAGAGTTACTAACCAAATGTTGGTTCACATTGAAAAGTTGTGAGTTTTGAGAGGCCGAATTAGTTTAGAACATGAAGAAAAGTTTCAAGATAAAAACAAGTTTTCATTCTCATGTTTGTTTAGTTACTTTTTGTTCTTTCTAAGTGTACTTTTGTTATAATAACTGTGTTTTGCTAGGACTTATTATGAAATTTGATATGATAATGAAATTGATGGCAAAGTTTGATTCGGACACAAAAAAAATCTCCAATAAAAAGAAATTCAAATTCATGTGCACTTGATGTGTTGTGAAAGCCACACGATAAGAGGGGACACCGAGATGGCTCCGCAATAAAAGCGTGGAAGCAATCTGCCATAAGTAAGAAATAAGACTAATCATCGTAAACAGAAGAACACTTGATTTAACTTAGTTCGGTAAGAGTGCCTGCGTCCACAGGAAGTAGAGAAGAAATTTTATATGAATACAGAGAAGAAAATAACAAGAATTCTCTATCTCACAACATTCAATGGTGGAAATAAGATTTGCACTTGACTTGTCTTCAAAAGCCACCCCCAAGGAGTTTATATAGACTCCTAAGATCACCTAAAACTCCATTAATACGAAAAACACCACTTTACAGAAATAAGAAACTTGAGTAAAACTCAAATAGCAATCAGATCCATAAAAAGAAACTGACAGCATGGCGATTAGTCGACTATATAGTCAACTACTGAGATGTATTCATTCTCTATTGTGCAACATCAGGCAACTCCCGAGATGTCACTAGTCGACTAGTCTTCATTAGTCGACTACTCATAATTATTAGTCGACTAGCCTGTGCACAAACTGTTAACACATGTCTGTCCTTAATTTCTAAAGCTTGTAAAACCTCCACTCGAACATAAATTCTTTTTCAATGAATATGAAGCACCCATAACACAAACAATCTCCGCCTTGACTCATGTTTACTGAGTCCCCTTGTAGAACTTGGCCTCCGCTTTATTCGCCGTGCTTTCTCCCTTTTGTGACATCACATGACCCCCCTCCCAAGAGCTCATTCTTCACTTTACCATTGAGGAATATTGTTGAAGTTCAGAGATGCTCTAAACTTGTCCACCTGTGTGGTCTTCGTCATCATGTCTGCTGAATTCTTTTTTGTATTGATCTTCACCAAATCAATCACCTTGTCATTTACAACCACTGACATATCTTCTAATACCAATATGTATTTTTAGTAAGATGAATAGCACTCTGACTATCACAATTGATTGAGGTGAAACCAGTGCACAAAAATAAAGATTAAGAATGAAAGATTATGAATGGTGCTTTGGTTTTCTTAATATTAATATTATAGCAAAGTGGCTAAGCGAGTCATGATCTACAAGGAGGGATCCGATAAAAGTGTTTCAGTATTGTTTTCAAAAACAAGTTATTTCTCTATTTTGAAAATAAAGAGAAAAGAAGTTAAAAGAATATAGTTTGATGAAGTTGGGTTTTGAGAAAAGGAAAACAAAACAAACGTGAATTAGGTTTTTGAAAACTGTGAAAAAATACGAGTGAAGAAATGTAAAAGAAGAAATAATCTTGACTCACTAATCCACTAATTCCATACGCACTTACATCTTGAAAAATTCGTGCCTCAATTTAGATCATCAGCAAGTGTCCAAGTAAAACACATATGATAGTGAAGATTGTAATTTTTTAAACACCGAATGTTAAACCAATAAGGAAATCAAGTATGGAATAAAACAGGTTAAAAATTATTTTAAAAACTAATACCCATTCTCATGTGTCTTCAAGAAAACTTGCAAATGTAAGGCTTGAACCAAGACATGCTGATTCAACTAGGTCACAAAATCAATCAAATATAGAATGAGTAGAGGAGACAGACAAGTGAGTCGTGAAAACAAAAACCAATTAGAACAAAAATTGAATAAACTCAACATACCAAAGATCGAGATAATGAAAAAGCAACAGCTTGAATCTTCTTTGATTGCCACTTCAATGGCAAATTACATACTCATTTTCTCTCTCTTTTCTGGACTAAACTAGAACAAAAAAATAAAAAAATAAAGATTACATTTCAAAACTAACTAACAAAATCCTAACCTAAATCTAAAATAAAAGTGTAAGCCTAAACTCTACTCAACATCCTCTTTACTTTGCATGGTGATGTATTTATAGGAGGATAGGAGTGAAGAAAACATAGTGGAGGATGAAATCAAGTCGCTGGCCCAACAGCCTTATCTTGGAACGCGAGATCTTCCTCTTTTAGTTGCTTCTGTTTATCTTGATAAGATTTTCTCTGGATTAATATCCCCTTTGATTTCTTTGGCTAGGAATTCTTATCTTTAAACATCCGAATTATTTAGATTTTTTTAGATTTTTTTCTCATCTTTCTCCATTATTACACATGCACACCATTAGAGAACAAATAGAATAAATAGAAGAGTTTTGTTATAATTGAAATGAGAAAATGTGACAATAAATTTGCAATATTAGTGAACAATCACACTCTCACACCTATTTTTGCTCATCCTCGAGCAAAATAAAGAAACTAAATTTAAGAGTTTATTAAGTCACTTTCGCGGGTCATGCGACTGCACGGAGCATGTGGATCAAGTATTTAAATTCTAGGTTACCCCAAGCGGGGACTTAAATAGTCTCCTGAGAGTTTTTAGTGAAAACATTGAAAAAATCCATAAAAGAAAGAAAATAAAGTGTTAGTATTTTCGAAAACACATTTTGAAAGAGAGCAAAATTTTTTTAAGAATTCTTGTAAAAATCAAGTAATTTATAAATCATAAGATCACCAAACTATTCTTTTATAAACTTAATCTTTATGCAAGAACATGTTATCAATCAAGGTAAGGATTTAAACTATATATCTTATCTAGCCTATTGTTTTATCCTATATCTATGCACCTTTATGATCGTAAATATATGACTCGAGATTCTTCAATTCCAATTGCTATGTCTTATTATTCTTATATAACAATATTATTTTTTAGTTCTATTAGGCTTTCTTATTCACCTATGTAACAAACCTTTAGTGGTGACTCTTAAACCGAACGATCTTAGGGCACCAGGTGAGAAAACACCCATAGGACTTAAGAACTCATGCAAATTAGGCCACAAAACTAAGGGCTTTATTGGTGATATGAAACACTTTTAGGCATAATTACTTATGCTTTATGAGGTACAATTACCCAGCTTAATCAGAGAGTTTTTTATATATAAATATTTATATATTTTTTTTGTTTTTTTAAGGCACGAGAATTTTTGTTTTGAATCCTAAGTGTGTAAGTGTATAAAATGTATATTTCATCAAGGTAAAAATCAAAACCAAATTACTTTTTCAATTTTTCTTCTTTAACCTAAAAAATCAAACAAATAATTTTATTTCAATCAAGTATTAAGAAATCCTAATTATGATTCCCCTAGTATCTAAGATTAACTTAATTTCTTAAAAAAAATAGGTCAAAATATTGTTTGTCTTTTCATAAAGTTTTAAAATGAAAAAAAATTGTTTTATTTATTTAAAAAGAAGATCTATATTTGTAAAATCCTTTCCCACATCTATCTCATGCATTGTCCACAATGTATGAATGAAATGGATATATGTGCATGAAAAATGAGAGGGAAAGAAAATGTTACCTCAAGGTGGCGGTTCCAGTGGCGATCTGATTAGTGCAAGTATTGCTGCCCAATATAATGAATGTGGTGTTCGAAGGAGCCCTTATTTGACCTTTATCCTATTAATACTATTATAATCCTCAAATTGAAAAGGATAATGCAAGATTCTATTATGATGCGCATCCTGATTAAATGACCAATCTAGATAAAACATCTTAGAGTTATATTATTCAACACTTTGATCCAACAATGGAAGGTAATTTGGTGAGATGATTGGTTTGGGCTCAAGAGTGAAAGGAACCAGAACCAATACCAACTTAGGAAGTTAATATAAATCAAGTTGAGGTTCAAGAGTTGATTTTGGTTCAAGAGTTGGGTCCAAATCAAAGAGTTAATTTTCACGTTAGTTTCCCATCAAAGGAATGACTTTGCAAAATTGATGGTTCATGGTCAAGATTTATAGGTACGGGAATTAATGTTGACTCGAGAATGCGATCCAAATTGGGTAAAGATATAGGAGTCAACATTGAGTAATAAAGTGAAACTAAGTCACAAAATTGGGGATCAGGATCACATTCTTGTTCAAGTTCAATCTCATTGAAGTGATAACTTGCCAATTTGTTAAAAGTTTGGTATTGGTCAAGTTCACGTTGGTGTGATGAAATTGAATCATGTTAAAACTTTCAAGGCACCATGATTCTTAGGTCTTATCAATATGGTTGGAGAAATCAGGAATCGGCAAAAACATGATAGGTAGAGTTTTCTCATTCCTATTAATCATTGGGTTTAGTAACTAACTTATTTCTAATTCTGCGCTATTGATTAACTGGTTAAAATTATTTTAAGATTGAATTTTGACTTCTATACTATTTTTCAAATTAATTGGTTCTTCGTATTATTGTGGTGGGACCTGGAAAAGGGAGTATGGATCTTGATTTTGAAAATTTTGAAGGAATTATAAGTCCATCATATTTTAGAATTGGTTTTGGACTCAAGCAATGCTTCTAGAGTCTTAATCAACTTAAAATTTTCTTTTATGATTTGATCTTGACAAGGAGTATATGAAGCTGAAGATTGAAAAAGTGGTTGATCATATGACTCGAGGGGGGTGTATCTCCGCTGACTCGATGAAGAGCGGAGATGATTATTTCATTCATGATCATAATACTGGGATTGGGGAGTATATTGGGTCGGATAAAACCAATCCGACATATTTGGTTGGATAAAGTCATTTAATGCCAAGTTGGTGATATCTGAGTCAAAAGAGGTCGTGGTGAAATATAGATTCATATTAGTATGAAAAAATTAGGGTTATTATCCATTTCATAAAAAAAGAATAAATAAAGACAAACAAACAAATAAACAAATAAAAAATCTAGTCAATGTTAAAGTAGACATTAGACCTAGACAACTCCTAACTGCTTAACTGTCCATGAGAGGTATATTGCAGCAGTCTGACCACAAGTTAATTGGCCAGGTTAGAGTAAAACTCAGTGGAAGATATTCGTGCAAAGCAATGGGTCTTAATTACACCAAACCACTGATTTTTGAGGATCTTGCCTTTTGATGACCAACCTTAAACACCGATTTGACTAAAGTCAAGCTCTAACAACTTTCTCCCGAGGTCAATCTCCTATTGAATCCGAGATGTCCCTAAGGCCAACGTCTACTCAATTTTAGTTAGGTTGGTTAGTGAGTGAAAAGATTATTTTTGGGTTAAGTAAGGGTATTGACTCCCTTACCTTATCTTATTTATCGGCTAAGCCCTTAGTCATTTTAGTGCAACGTGTGCAAGTATATAGGAAAAAAGTACACTTCCAGCAATGTAAATCACTCAATAGTGTTTCCTATGCTATTTGCGATGCAGACGTATCTTGGCTCTAGCACTCTTCAACAGTAATAAAAAGGTGACGAATTTAGACTAATGCCTTAAATACAAGTCTAATCGATTTTTAAACAATTAAAGCAATGGGTTATTGTTGAGATTAAAATAGTGATCAAACACAAATATTTCAAGAAACTAAGAAAATAGAAGCAGTATTTTACAAAATAGAAACACCCTGCAGAAGACAGAGTGAGTAGTTCACTCACTATACCGCGTTTGCACGACTTTGACTGCGTTTGGACGGCAGAAGTGAGCACATGTGCTCTACTTTTAAGAGCAGAGGCATAGGGCAGCAATATGTATTTTGCACTCTTTAATTCTTGAAACACGTACTTGCACTCTGAGATAGAGAACAAACTTGTTAAATCACCAAAAATATCGTTCTCTTTCCGGCAATGACGCCAAAATTTTAATTGAGGTGAAACCAGCACAAAAAATAGAGATTAAAAATGAAAGATTATGAGTGGTGCTTTGATTTTCTCAATACTACCGTTGTAGTAAAGTGACTAAGCGGGTGGTGATCCATAAGGAGGGATGCGATAAAAGCATTTCGATATTGTTTTCAAAAACAAGTTATTTCTCTGTTTTAAAAATAAAGAGAAAAAAGTTTGAAGCATACAATGAAAGTTGAGTTTTTAGAAAAAGAAAACAATAAAAGTGAATTAGGGTTTTGGAAACTGTGAAAAATACGAGTGAAGAAATGTAAAAGAAAAAATGATATACGCTCACTAATTTACTAACTTCCTACGTACTTACATCTTGAAAGATTCATGGCTCAATTTGGATCATCGTAAGTGTCCAAACAAAACACATAAGATAGTAAAGATTGTAATTCTTTTAAATACCAAATGTTAACCCATCAAGGAAATTAAGTATGGAATAAAAACAAGTTTAATAATTATTTTAAAAACTAACACTCATCCTTATGTGCTTTCAAAAACACTCGCAAATGTAAGGTCTGAACCAAGGCATGCTGATTCAACTGGGTCACAAAATCAATCAGATGTAAAATGAGTAGAGAAGAGAGACTAGTGAGCCGTGAAAATAGAAAAACAATTAGAATAAGAATTGAATAAACTCAACGTATCAAAGATCGAGATGATAAAAAAAACAAGCTTGAATCTTCTTTGGTTGTCACTTTAATGGCAGATTATACACTCATTCTCTCTCTCTCTTTTGGATTAAATTAGAACAAAAAAATAAAAAAATGAAGATTACATTTCAAAACTAACTAAAAAAAATCCTAACTTGAAAAAGTGAAAAGCCTAAACTCTACTCTACATCTTCTTTGCTCTGCATGTAGGAGGAGAGGAATGGAGAAAACATAGTGGATGATGAGATCAAATCGCTGGCCTAACAGCCTTATTGGAATATGAGATCTTTCTCTTTCAGTTGCTTCTGTTTATCCTAATAAGATTTTCTCTATATGTTGGAATTTCAGAATATTCTCATTGATTTTTTGGCTAGGAATTCTTATCTTTAAACATCCGAATTATTTGGATATCTTTGGACTTTTTTTCTCTTTCTCTATTAATTATACTTGCATACCATTAGACAACAAATAGATTTAATAGCATAGATTTATTATAATTAAAATGTGAAAATGTGACAATAAGTATGCAATATTAGTGAACGATAAGCAATAAACCTGAACTGAATTCTATATGATATCGAAAATCTCAACCAATCCTCTCAACCACAAATTTTTTTTGATGCCTCAACTGTAACAATGTACTCCGCCTCTGCATTAAAAGAAAAACAATATCTTATAACTCTGCTTTTTAACTAATGACGCACTCAGATACTATAAACATATAGTCCATTGTCAATATTCGTTGATCAAGATCTTCTGTATAATCTGCATCAATATAGCCTTGTAATACCCTAGGCTTTCTCATTTTCAATCTCTAAAATACCAAGCTTAGTCTTGCAGTCCCTCGTATATATCATAGCACTCACTTCACTGCTTCCCAGTGTTCCTTTTCTGAATTTGGTATGAACTGACTTACTGCACTAATTGCATAGGATAAGTCAAGCCTAGTGCAAACCATATCATACATGAGTAATCTAACCGCACTAGCATATGGTACTCGAGACATCTCCTCCTCCTCTTTCGGTGATTGTGGACACTGCTTGGAAGATAATTTGAAGTCACATGTCAAAAGAGTGGTGATGATCTTGCTTTTGTCATGTTGAATCTTTTCAATACTTTCATAATGTAGTTCTCTTAAGATAGTTCAAGCAATTTTCATACCTGTGTCTCAAGTAATTTCCGTACCTTCTTGACTTCTGCCAAATCCTTCATGTTGAATTCCTTCTTTAGTTGAGCTTTAAGCTTCTGAATATGTACCTCATTTCTTACAGCAATTAGCATATTATCCACATATAACACTAAATATGTCAGATCATCATTCTATTTGAAGTAGACACAATCGTCATACTCACATCGATTGTATTTGATCTTGATCATGAAAGAGTCAAACTGTTTCTATCACTTCCTGGGAGACTGCTTAAGTCCATAGAGACACTTCTTGAGAAGACACATCTTAGTTTCCTAACCTTTCTGAATATACCCTTCATGTTTCTTCATGTATATCCTCTCCTTCAAGTCACCTGAAGAATTATTGTTTTGACATCTAACTGTTCTAACTCTAAATCAAACTGAGCTACTATCACTAATAACATCTGAATAGACATATGCTTGACTACATGAGAGAATATCTCATTGCAATCAATATCCTCCTTCAGAGTATATCCCTTGGCAACCAATATTGCTTGTTCAGCTCATTTTTCTTCTTGCGAAAGATCCATCTGCAACTTATTATCTTAGAGTTCTTTGAAAGATCGAACAATTCTCATGTTTGATTTCTGTCCAAATATTTTACCTCATGTTCCATGGTTATAATCCACTTGTCGTGGTCATCTGCCTCGATCGCCTCCCTGTAACTGCTATGATCTCCTGTTTATGTTACCAATGTGAATGAGATATGATCTCTTCCCAGCTATATCTTTTGGTGGCACTGAAACTCAGTCCCTGACTGACCACCTCAATGGTTTAGGTTTCTCCTGAGTAGGCTCCTGCTCGTCTCCACTTAAATCTGAAGAGTCCTCATCTAACCTATTAAGCCTTTTAGGATTATCTGCGAACTCATCCCTCTTTACCTGAGTATCTACTGAACTGTCTGGAGCTCCACTTTGCGTCTTATCCTCCGTCTCTGACCTTTCTCATAATATTAATTCTTCGTCAACGACTACATCTCTGCTGGTAAAGGCACTCCTTACTCGGGATCACAAAGTCTGAAATCCTTGACAGCTTTGAAGATATACTTCTTAAACTTGAACTCCAATTAATTCCTTTTTCTAACTATCAACCCAAACAATACGTGAGCAACCAAAAATTTGTAAGGTTGAATAATTCACAGACTCTCATCATCATATCTCCTCTTAGATCTGAAAATCAACGGCTGTAAATGGTAGCCTTTTTATCAAATAGTATGCATGACTCAACGCATTTGCCCAAAATCCTTCTCCATGTCAGCTTATAACCTGATACTACGGGTACGTTCTGTAAGTGTTCGATTCAAGCAATCTACTACTCCATTCTATTCTTGTCACCTAGGAATTCTTAGGTGATATTTGATGCCTTCACCTGCCAAGTGAGCTTTGAATTCTGTGGAGGTATACTCACCTCCATTGTCGGACTTCAAAACTTTCACCTTTCGCCCCTTCTAATTATCCACCATAATTTTTCACTTTTTGAACTTCTAAAATACATGTGATTTTTGCTTCAAAAAGTATATCCAAACATTTATGGAGAAGTCATCTCTGAACGAACATAGTACTTTGCACCCCAAAAGATGTTGCTGGCAAAGATCCCCATACATCTTGTGTATAAGATCTAACAAGCCATTTGTCTTATGATGTGATGTAGAGAAAGCTATTCTACACTGTCTACCCATGATGCAAAATTTATAAAGATCAAGTTTGCAATATTTGATACCTGGTGGAGCACCTTTGTTGTTTAGGACTTGAAGACCTCGCTCGTTCATGTGTTCAAGATGCATGTGCTGAAGACTTGTAGTATTCCCCTTCTCCGTTATTGCTGAATCATCACCAACAATGACGCTTCCAATATTCTTATACAAGTTTGGCATCCATTCTCCTTTGAGAATTGTCATGAAGCCCTTGATAACTTTAATACCTCTATCTGTACCTGAGACCTTACACCATTGAGCTTCCATAGCTCCCAACAAGAGAAGATTCTTCCTTAGATCTGGAATGTGACGCACGTCCGTGAGGGTTCGAGCCTATCCATCAAAATTCCTCATACGCATCGTGTCAATGTCAACTGTCTTGCACACTGCGTCATTACCCATCAGGATAGAGCCTCTATCAAAAGGCTTGTATATACTGAATCACTCTCTTTTTGAGCATATGTGATATGTGCATCCCGAGTCAAATAACCAAGTATCTGAGTGATTTTTTTCCTGACTGAGCTGTCAAGACATTACATGGATTCTAATCTGCTTCTTCGACAAAAGGGGCTTGTTATGACTTTTCTTTGGTACTAGCCTCATCAAAATCTTTATCACTTTTCTTCTCAGCATCTTCTTGTATTTCATATAATATTTCTTGAGGTGCCCTGATTTCCTACAGTAGTAGCAAGCATTACCGCTAGAAGCATCTAGATCCCGTTTGGGTCCCTTAATCTTTGATCTCCCATCTAGCCATTGATAACCAGTCCTAAGTCCTCTTCTGTGAAATTTGTCTTCTTTATCAGCTTGTTGTTCTGGAGCATTTTCCTGACATCTTTCAACTCTAAGGTTTCCTTACCATACATAATGGTTGTAACACCCCGCTCCCGAAATACATACTTAGATGCATATTCTTATTTTTTTGATTATATTTTTTGATTAACTTTCCATATTTATTTTTGTTTTATGATTATCTTTATAATTGTTTTGCTTTGAATCTGGATTCGTGGACTCGGAGTCAACCCTAATCTGAACCAGGACCCGATCCCTGTATACTATTCGATTTGACCTTTTTGGCAGTCAGATTGACCAATTTCAATTTCAAATACTGTTTTATAATATTTTAGAATTTTCATGATTTTTCAGAATTTTTCTGAATTATTTTATTAAAATCTCCAAAATCGGTATTAATCGGCACCGCTGATTGATTCTCGGATTTTTAAATTACAAATAGAGTCAAATTCTAGAAACTGCTTTCACATTTTTTTCTTAGAATAATATTTATTATCTTAATACATTTTTGAGATTTTTCTGAATTTATCAAAATTCCGCTAGATTCAGTGTCGGTCGTATCAGCTGATGGTTCCAAGATTTTTAATTTGAAAATTGGATTGAGTTTCTTGAATCTGATTTCACCATGATACTCAGTATAATATTCTTAATTTTGAAAATTTTTGGGAATCATTCTGAGATACTTGAATTTCGAACGATTCCGGTATTTTTCGAAAGTTTTTCGCATTCGTGACCAAACCCAGAGATTTCACCATTCCAATTATTTTCCCATTTTCTTCCAATTACTTTTCTTTCTTTTTCTTTTCTTTTCTTTTTCTTTTTTCCTTCCACAATATTCTAAAACCTTCTCCATTCTTCTATTATATTCTACACCTTTCCACCAAAATATCTCCTCTAAAATATCACAACCCACTCATCACACCCTTCCCATTGCTAAGGCCGGCCATAACTCCCTCTCCCATAACCATTACACAAAAAAAAACCTAAACCTAATCCTTCTCCTTCTCCTTTAACTCCAACTCTAAATACAACCCCCCTTTCCTTCTCCTTTCCTTTTCATTTCTCCATCAAAATCCCATCACCACGTACTCCTCCTTCAACTCCACAACAACTACAACTTCTACAACTCCTTACCATCATCTTTGTCCTCCTGCATCTTCATTTATTCCACTACAATCTCCAAACTTTCACCATTTTCTTTACCTTCTCCAATACAACCATCACCTACAAATCCCTCCACAAAAACACTTCCACTCTACCACCTAGGCTTGCCACCACGCCAAGATAGGGGCTGGCCATCTCCTTCTCGATGGTGTCTCCGGTGACCATTCCGACGAATATTTCAGTGACTCCTCCGGTGACAGCTTTGCCATCTTCTTCAACATCACCTTCCTTTTCCTTCTCCAACAAAATCCAACACACCATTACCTCCATCTCCACCAAGCTCAAGGCTACATACATCAACACCTCCTCCCCCTCCTTCTTGGGGCTGGCCACCTCCTTGGCCACCCTAGGAGGCCGACACACCTCCCTAGGACCAACGACCACCAAGGGGCCAAACCCCCGTTCACTTCTCGCTTTTGTGTTTCTCCGCTACGGAGTTCATGCGCATAGTTTTCCAGAGTTCCCGGTATTTTCATCATGTTTGTATTTAGGCGAGTGTTCTCGCCTTGATTTGGGTTTCCTACTTCGACGGGTGTATTGTACTTGTATTTATATTTTGTGGATTCGTGTGAGTTGAAATCCGTAGACATGTCGTAGCTTGTACTGAATCGATGAACTGTAATGCTTGTAATAGTGTAGATGACACTATATTTATGCTTGTGTGATACTAACATCTTCTGCAGGTACTAACAGCCTTCGGGCTTAAACTCTCTGAGTTTTCTAGCTCCGCCGGAGGCATAGCTAAGCTTTATGGCTGCGAGCCAAGCTTAATTACGTAGCCTCGTCAAGCGCGGCTTACTATGTTTTGCTTTGCTTGAACTTCCTGAGTTTTCCTAGCTACACCATGTGGCTGCGAGCCGAGCTTAATTGTGTAGCCTCGTCAGGCACAATTTAGCTATATCCCCGTATTGCTCCATCTCCGGGCTTAACCTATCTGAGGTTTATTAACGGCTAGTTCTATTTTTAGTATCACCTGATAGGCATGTTTAGCGTCCAGCGCTTTATTCATTAGATTCGCCTAGGCGTGATGTTGCCAGATTTTAGACTCGCATTTTAAGCCGAGACATCCCAGTAACTCTGCCAAGCGCATTAGTGACTATACACTGTTCGTTGTCCGTACCTCCAGCTTGTTCAGTTCTGCTTGATTGTACTCAGCTACTACTCTGTCACTTGTCATACACATGCTTGATATGTTAACCCTTACCATGCTATCACCTGACACTTGACATTCTATTACTTGATACCTGTCATCTACATGCTATCTCCTGCCACCTGCCTGATCACTTGTCATCTTAATATAACACCTGATACCTGTCATGTTTAACTCTGTCATGTTTAACTCTTAACTCATGATTATCACATTACGGGAATGTAGTACCTAATCTCCTGATAAATACTCATGTTATGTAAGCACTCTTGTTATGCATGTACTTTTGTTACTCCTAAACCTGTTATGTTCTTACTCATTCCTATAATCTGATAATTATGTTTAATAAGCTATAAAAATATAACTTACATTGGGAGTGGGGAGAACCGATGAATACCGATATGATGCCTTACTTATAGTGGTAGATTACTAAACTGACAATTCGTGTTAGGGTGCTTTTAGGCACCCAGAAGATGCGTGTTTGGGTGATTTTAGACACTGATAGGTTGTGCCCTAGGCAAACGGGAACCACTATAAATATAAGCCATCAGTTCTTTATCAACTTCCAATAACCAGCCTCGACTTACTTATATATGGATGTATGTGTGTTGAAATATACACCAGGACACATACCTAGATATATGGGTCGGACGAGTAATAATTATAAGATACCAAGATAATAACCCATTGTGTTGCTTTGTAAACTGGGTTATACCGCTAGTTTTGCCATATTTGCTTCCATCGAGTTTTACTTCAGATTTCTTGTTTTATTAATTATATTATATTTCATGTTTACCGCTTGTATGTCACTCCACTGGTCTCCTTCTTGATATTCCTTATATTCCACTGTACTTATCCTCCTGACTTGATTACTCCTTGTTTTAATTTGATTACTGGTTACCACTCATTACTTGATGTCTCATTAATGTCAGGCATGCCTATGCTCATGACATAGTTTTCAAGCATTTTAACTTGAATTTGTCAAGGCATGTGTGATTATTCTTGCATGCCACTTGGCATTAACCACACCACTCGTTGGAGAGTTTTGACTCCCCTAGATCCTCATGTTCAGATCTCGGAGTTTAGAACTTGTGAATTTTCTGGTTGATGATCAGAGATGCGCAGCTGAAGCGTGAATCAATCGTCAGACTATCCAGAGTCCTTTCCTTTCAGGCCCCCTACTCAGCTCTCGAGTTTTCCCTTTGTGACTCATGAGCGCCTTTTGTTCCGTTCATTATTGTATATCTCTCTGTGTTTTTGCATCTGCGCCATATCGATGATGTAATATTCTTGAAATATTGCGTCACATCCTATGATAACTTTGTAATTGTACTCATATGTTAGAATGTATAATGCACCACATGCTTTCGTATTCTGATTATTATCTGTACTGATGCTTAACGTATATATGTGAGGATATTTTTGACCTACGTATATATGTTGCAATAACGTCTCCATACCCGCGGGATCGGGGTGTTACAATAGTGGTCACCAAGTGGTCATAACTTGATGGAAGAGAAGAGAGTAATAGAATAGTTTTGTCTTCTTCTATCTTCACCTCTAGAGCCAACAAGTCGCTCAAAATCCTATTGAAAGTATTTAGATATTCTAGAATGTGTGTGTCTTTCTTTACCTGAAGGCCGTATAATTGCTTCTTCATGAAGAGCTTGTTCGACACTCTTCATCATGTAAAGGCTCTACCACCGCCTACATCAAAGTCCAGCAGTTGTCTCCTCTTAATGATGTTATAGAGAATCTCATCTGATATGCATAGTATGATCATCATCTTTGCGCGAAAATCAATATCGTTTCACTTATCATCCTCCATCTTTAATGGCTTTTCTCAACACAAAGAAACGCCTTGTTTGTGCCCTCCTTCAAGAGCAACATCATTACTCGCATCTTCTACAACAAGAAGTTGGGCTTCCTGTCGAATTAATCCACCTCGAACTTGCTTGTTGTGATTGTCTTACTAGCCATCGCTTTAATACCAATTATTGTAAAAGCCATACAATAAGAGAGGACACTGAGATGGCTCAGCAACGGAAACGTAGAATTGATCTACCACTGACAGCAATAAGACTAATCACCACAAATATAAGAATACCAGATTTAATGTGGTTTGGTAAGAGTGCCTACGTTCACGGGAGAAGGGAAAATTTTATTGAAAATAAAGTAGAAAATAATAAGAGTTATAAGAATTCTCTCTCTCACACAACTCTCAATGGTGAAACAAGATTGCACTTGAATTGTCTTCAAAGGCAACCCCCAAGAGAGTTACACAGACTCTTAGGATTATCCTAGTCCAACATAAATTCTATCAATACGAACAACACCACCTCAAGAAATAGAAAACTCGAGTAGAACTCAAACAACAATCAGATCCATAAAAGAAAACTAACATTACGATAATTAGTTGACTAATCCTGCTCATTAGTCAACTATATAGTTGACTACAGAGATGTACATATTCTCTGTTGCGTCACATTAGTCAATTCTGAGATGTCATTAGACAACTAGTTTTTATTAGTCAACTACCCATAGTTATTAGTACACTAGTCTGCGCCCAAATTGTGCACACCTGTCTGTTCTTGATTTCTTAAACTTGTAACACCTCCACCTGAATTGAATTCTTCTCCCATGAATATGAGGCACTCAAACGCTGACATGGTGCACATGCATTTTACTAGTTTTAAAAAAATAAAAATTCAATATTCTGGTGCTTTCTTCATTTAGAGTAAAATGAGAAAGAGATCAGAAGTTTTGGACTTTAGCCCTATTTGGAATATGAGTCAGCAAGAGTAAGAGACTAATTTTTGACAAATGATTGAGTTAACATGTAACTACTGTGATGAGCTATGTTTTTATGCATATAATTCTAAGTATATAGATCTTGATTTAAATAGCCACCCTGGGTATTATATCTATCTTACTTACTTTCCACCGTTAATAAACATAAATTATATATCGGGATGACACGGGCTGGATTGAGCCCAGGGTAGATCCCAGTCCCAACCCCAACCCCAACCCAACCCCACCACCAGGCTCTAATTCAACCGGCTCTGGTCCCAGCCTCAGGCATTATGCCAGCCCTGAGGCCTTTTTCAGATGCACCTAGTCTATTTAGAAATTTTAAACAAAAAACAGAAAAAAGAATTATATTTTTCTTATTAATTCTCTCAAACTATTTTATCTCTAACTTAATCACAAATGTTTCTCAACATTAAAAATCCTTAACTTAACTTCAGAATTTTGCAAACAGAAAATAATACTAGATTGTAAAATAATAAATATTTTATTTAGAGAATGAGTATGTCTGATAATAAATTTGAATTTATAGATAAGATCCAAAATGGCCTCAAAGGGTCAGCATAGAGGCTAGACCCGGGCCCCATTTGGCCCCGCTGAACAGCTGCTTTTCATTAGCTTTTCAGTTGTTATGCAGTTATTTTGGTGTTTGGTAATAGATTCAGCAGAGCAAGCTGCTGATTCATACAAATCTTAGAAGCTTTTGGGTTGATAAGCAGTCAACTTATTCTGTGGACATGAATACCTTTTTAAAAAAACATCAAATTACAATAATGGCAATGTATAAGCCCAGCCAAAATTCTCCCAGCCTCATCCCGATAACAATATGATCCTGATGCAGAATTATTACCAAAAGAATTTGTAGCTGAACAAATGAATGAGGATATTGAAGAACATATAGTAAATGATATCAGAGAAATGAACCAAATACGTGATGATATTACTCGCAGTTTGGTAGAATTAGAATAAACATGCATACAATACAATATGATGTTTGAGTGTTAGTTCAATAATATGTTGTATTCTCAGATACTCATCTATT